>VXBB01017310.1:344290-453110 GCA_013399915.1 Illadopsis cleaveri
CAAATCAATTTTGGCACATTAAAGTGATTTGTCAGAAATCCAGCAAAAGAGCTTTCTTAATAATTCAGCTCTCAGACTCTGCAATGCTGGTGGGAAGGCAGTACGTGCTTTAGGTGCCCTCAATTAGCTCTAAAAATTTCAGAAAAATTTTACTGGAATTTAAAGCATTTTAACACATTTATTTCAAACTTCTGCTTTTAATTTTAACACTGAGTTGTAGTTTGTTTCAAGGTAATTTTAAAAGAAAAAATTGTCTTTAAGGAAAAGTATTTGCACTTAAAAAAAGGAACATTAGATTGTGAAAATGTACACTAGCAAAGTAGCCTTACACTACTTGATGTTAGTCAGGCAACAGAGCTGTCTTTCTGCCAGAGCAACGATGGTGCACAAATAAACAAATTTATCAGTGTCCTTTGTGGGGCATGTATCAGCTCCTTCCAAAATATTCCAACTTTTTACTCCATATGTGGATTCATACAAATGTGACAACCCATGGGTTTTAGGTTTGTAAATGATATATGTCTGAGATGAAGGATCTCATTAGCTGGCTTTATGGGAAAGGTTACTTACACCACACTCAAAGCTATGAAAAGAAGAAGCATGAAATACAAAGTTCCTCTTGCCTTTGTGCTTGGGGTGAGGCAGGTTCAGAGGTTTAGTAAAGGCTGACAGCTGGGAATGCTAAAGAACATGGAAGTTTAGTTGCTCTCTGGGTTGGATATGCATTAGCAGTCACTGGTTTGGGGTTTTTTTTGTTGAGTTATATCAGTTACCAAAGAAATGGCCAGGGGTGCTAAATAGTTTGAAATGGGAAACAACCATCACCTGACCTGCCAGCTCATTTAATGAGTGTTTGAGTGAATGTGCTGCAGCACTGAGACAAAATTGTCTGGGGTCCATCCAAAAAGCAGTGCCACCCAAATTCATGACAGCCAACCATAAAGGAAAAGGAAAATAAAACATTTCTGCTTTCCCATTATGCAATTTACCATCTATCCCTCTTTATGGGGCTTGGATAGGGCCCCAGCACCAGCTGAGGGCTTTGGGTCTAGCTGTCCAAGATGTCTGGCTCTGGTTCTGGCATCCCAGCCAGGCAGAGGTGACACCATCTGGCACTGCCACCTTGCTGCTCCTGCAAACTCCCCAGCACCCCTGGAATGCTCCAGGCTCTGCTCCAGGGCTGGGCTGCCAAAAGGGCTGCCAGCCAGGGGGGCACCTCCTCCCCAGGGAATTTACCCACTGAAAACTGCTTTTGGGGTGACTAAAAATAATGTTAGGGAACATAAAAATTACGCCCCACAGCCTGTAATATATGAGAGTCTGGTAATGGATCTGAAGACAGCTGTGTGGTATGGAAATAGATGGCATATACAGGAAAAATCAGTATCTTTCCCTGACTTTCCGCCATGCAGGATGGTCAAGGAGACCTTTACAAGGGGACTAAAGACAATGTCCCAAAAACAAAGAGCTTATTTTGCTCTAGGTAAATGTACTGATATGCATGGGTGGCTTTTCCAGTTCTGGCACATTGCTTCAATCTTTTCTTTCCCACCATGTGAACAAATGTTTGCTTGCTTCAAGTTCAAAACAGGCTTTCCAAGGCAAAATCCATCCAGATGGTGCCCAGACTAAGGGGGGAGCCTCAGACTGCTCTAAACAAGTTTTTAAACCAAAGAAATTGTTTTCTGCAGTGTTCCTCGCTGATGATGCCTTTTCTGCTGTTGCTCATGACACTGATAGAATAAGCTGCTTTTGTTGATTAAAGCTCCAGAATCCCATAGGCAGCCTAAATCCTATCAAAAGGTTCATCTTCTCAGATGTTCTTTTTAAGTTCTTTACAGTTTCTGATTTCTCCCTACTATTTCTATCCTCATGGCTAAGCCCTTCATGCTATCTTTATGTAGTTCCTAGAAATGACATCAGCACTGTATGCAGTACATACTTAGTTCAAAATACCACCCATGTTATTTTTGTACACATATCCCACACAGAACTGCACTCCTCATGTACTGCATGGTAGTGGCAGAGTCAAATTTAGCTGTGATTAGCCCAAAGCAGGAGGGTCTTCCTCACATCCCAGCCCTCCACTGACGCTGTTTTACACCACAACGACACAGACTCTGAGATTCAGGAGGCTGAAAATTACTCTTTTATTCTTGGGATGTGTCTCCCTTTTATACTATGCTACACAGACCAATTTGATTGGTGAAACAAAGGCAAACCTCTTCAATCACATTGGTCAGACCAGAGGGACATCAAGAAGAAGTCCCTCTTAAGAAAAGGAATGAATAACATAGTACAGTTGTGGAATCCTCCATTGTAATCCATTGGAATCCTCCACTGTAGCCATGCCCTGCTACATACAGTTACAAAACATTTCTCTTGTTTACAGAAAATTCCCTGGGAAAAGAATTTCAGAAAACCAAAACACCTCAGGCATGGAACCAGGGCTACCCTCCACATCCTAAGCTGTTGTGCAACATCCCCTTTCCTAGACAGGGAACTTCATAACCAATTGCAGAGTGCTGCAGAGCACTGTGTGGGCTGGGGGATGCTGGTGGAGCTTTGGGACTGCTCAGTGCTACAGTTGAGGAGGGATCTGGTCACCATAAGGCAACCAAAGAACTTGAAATACCCAGCTCCAATCCCTGCTCCATTGGTGTGTGTGACCTTGGGAAGCACAAAAACCTCTGCCTCAGTGAGATGGGGAAAAATGTGTTTCCTCACCACCTGCAGTCATCAGGCTCCATTCCCAAAAGCTGCTCAGAGCCTGTGAACACAGTGTAAGTACAACAGATTGATAGTCTTTCCATTAACTTTGGATGAGACCTTATAGGCATTGTGCATTTCTCTCAGTGTTCAAAGTAAGCAATTATCCTTATTTCCATCTGTTCTTTCTCTGCCTGTGTCCTTTAAAAGCGATGGCAAAGGCTGAAGAGGTCAAAAGACTGTGTGCCTCAGAAATAAGCAAAGTGAAACAAAATGCCTCATCAAAGTGTGTCTGCAAAATACATAGCTATACATAGGATCAAGTCTGAAATTTTTGCAAAATATTTTGTGAACCATCATGAAGGTTGTCTTTGAGGCCTGAGTGAGAGACACCTCCTCATCAGCCTGTTTAGGTCAATGGCACAGCTGGGGTTTAAATAAGAAATTTCTGAGTATTGGCATGTTTAAGTACAAAACAATTTCATTTTACAATCTTTGTACAACTGGTTCAGAAATGGACTGTGCAATTGACTTATTTGAGAAGGAAAACACAAAAAACTTACTGCAGCTAGAGAAATCGAATTCAACAAAAAGATCACTTCTGCCCAGTAAAGTCATGCTCACCCACAGCAATTGCATTTTTTACCAGATGTTAAGAGACCTATAAAATCACATGAAACAAGACAGCTAAATATTGGCTTTGTATAAACCCAGCTGCAGGAAAAAGGGGAACAGCCTCTCTGTGAGAAGGGAAAGGCAGAGAGGTGATGTGGTACCAGCCCAGCCTCCGAAGAGAGAAAAAAGAGTTGTGATATCCTTAAAATTGCAGTCCTAAACCTCACACATACATGGACTCTCTCTTGAACTCTGTTTAACTGGTGCCAAATATCCTCCTAAAACTTCTTCATACATCTAAATTGCCAGCTGCTGGGGAAAGTGCAGGTTCTTACCTGTGTTAGAGATTCTGTTAGAAAATCTGTTACTCTGCCTGCATGAAGGTTTAGGAAATGAGGCTGCAGCCCCTGCAACACTGCTCTGTTGGTAACAACATATTCAGAGACTTAGAAGGAAATATGATGAATAGTTAGGAATAAATTCAGTTTCATTGCATTTGAGCCTAGATAGCATGTTTGATTTTTTAATAATGCATTCTCAGCAGGCTTTAGCATCTTTCAGGTATCAGAGAAAAACCTGACCTGCAGCAAGTGCTCTAGGAAAGCCTTTCAGAGCAGCACTTGCCTCACCTCATCTGCAGCAGGTTCAAAGGATGTGGTGAAAGAATGGCCAGGGAGTTATTGCTCTTTCTCACAGGTGTCACAGATCCTTCAGGGAAGCAGAGATCTGTGTTTCCAGCTCTACAGAGTAGAAAATCAGCATTGGTGTAAAGTCAGACAAGAGCAAGGGTCAGGAAAGCTTTGAAAAACTTCTTGCTGGACACTTTTAAAACTGAACAAAGTAGGTGAGAGCAGGGGGAATGGTTCATTTCACTTCCAGGATGATTTTCATGTGAATTCAGTGGGATTATAAGATGGTCCTTCCTCTTCCTAAGTGGGATGGGTGTGAGGGAAAAAGGTCAGACACTGAAAATTTCCAAAGGACCCCATTCTGGCATGCTTTGGCCTTCAAAACATTTCTAGAGTTGTTCAAACCCTGCTCAGAGAAGGACAGCATCACTGACTTCTTGGATAAGCATCAAAAGAGGAATAAATAGAAATTGACACCTGACACTGAAGTTGCTCTGAAATTCATACTGCTGCCTTTATTCCACCAGGGTACACAAGACACAAGTGCCTATGGAAGGGTGAATTTCTGCCAAAGGCTCCTGGGGGCAAGACAGAAGGTCTCTTCTGTTTCTGTTAAAAGGCTCAGCTTTAGTTACCCAAACAAATCCGTTGGCAACAAAGGTGTTAAATTTCTCTATTGACTAGTAGGAAACACGAGTAGGAGTGAAATGTCCATTTGAAAATGTATTTCCATCTATGTGTGGATAGGCCTTTGTGTCTGGAAGTGTTATCAAGGTTAATTAGAAAAATTATCTCATCAGAACAGAAAAAAATCAGGTGAGTGGAATCTCTCTGCCTGAGACACGCTAATCTTTCCCTGCTCGGTTTCAGGTGCAACTGTGATCCATCAAAGTCACTTGGCTGTGCAGCCCCTCGAGGACATCAAAAGTTTAGCCCAGTGTGGCAATACTTGCACTGCACCCTCAGTATTAATGAACATGGGTGTTGCCACTGCTTCCTGCAAGAAAACACAATGAAAAAAAAAATTAAGCAAAGCTGACCTGTCCATGCCATTAAATACTGTTTCCCTTTGAAAAGATACTCACATGACGTTTCTCTCTGTGGACTTTCCCTAAGTTAAATAAAAGAAAATTGTGGCCTTTCTCTGTCTCCATTGTTGTTTGATTGTTCTTATTCAATATTTACTTACACGGTCTTTAAATTATTTTGTTTTCTTCTAATAAAATATGATGCCTGGTGAGGCAGGCAGTGAATAAAAGGTGCATCTCTGCAAGAGTGTCTTTCAAAAGAACAGTTAATGGTATCAGTGAGTCTGTACTTGCTCAGGTTCCACCCCACTACATTCTTCCTTTTTTCAAGTGGGCAGTCACCACCACTGATTCCTTGCTGGTTGTTCAGGCCATTGATTTTGAAATGTTCATTGTCTCCTTCAGTAAGATTTTTATGGATCAGAAAGTCTCACACAGCATGATTCAGTGCTCACCTGTCATGCAAATTGGGTACTAGTAGGAAAAGATTGTAAGAGAAGCCGGGTATTTCTGTTGTCAGCTATAATGATATTTCTCACACTCTCCTTTGGGAGGATTTTGCTATGTCTCCAGTTCCCAGCCTTCTCTCTCACCATTCACAGGACTCATTCCTTTGACTTCAGTTTCAGGAGTGCAACATTTAGCCCATGATGTCTCGTCCAAGATAAATAAACTGTTCACTCTTTTGTTTGAGCTTTTTATCCACACATAGGATGCAGGCCTTTGCCTTATCCCTCTGCTTGGGCACTGCTCCTCACAGAGGGTGGAGGAAGAGCTCCAAAGTGCCAGCCTGGGATCAAGAAGGGACAAAATTGTCAGCATCAAGATCTATTTTTACATTTGGCTACACAGCGTCACCATAAATAAAATGGAAAATCACTGCTGCAGCTTTCTCCCTTTATCAGTCCTTGTCCTTTCTGCCGTGGCAATACAAAACAAGCAGGAGAGAAAACAAATTAAATTACTCTCTGGTGCATGAAAAAAAAAAAGAAATAAAAAGCCATTTAGTCCAGAATTCCCACTGGAACTGTCAGGCTGCAACAGGGAGAAAAATCTTGTAATACCACTGCTGCAATGTGCAGCAGCATTAAGTGCTTGTTGATCTCCTGGTCAAGCACCGTGCACAGAAAGGCACCAGCCCCTCTGCAAGGGGTGCAGGGAGCCATGGGACCGTGCTGCAAACTCTCCTGGTGTGGGAAATGGATTTGTAGAGAATTCTTAAAGCCTGACAGAAGGCTCACATAGTTTCGTGTGTCTGTATGCAAACTTTGAGATAAAGTATGCTAAATTAGAAAGGCCGTGGAATAGGACAGACGTTGTTGAGAGAGAAATTGAACTAGAAACAAGTTTCAAGTAATGACCTTGCAAATAGACTAGATATTTTAGAGAAATAGAACTATGAAAGATGTATTGTAGCAAGAGCCACGTGGGGTATTTTAATAGATTGTTAGTTTAGAAGTATTAGCAGCATTGTGTGGCAAAAGCTGATAGCCAATAGCTGATAGCCTTATAATGTATTGTAATTAGGAAATAGTTTGGCTTCTGATTTTGATGGTGTAAATTGTAACATCTGTACCGTCTCACCCTTCTCATGAGACTGAAAATGGAATAAAAGTCTTTAAAACGCCTCTTAAGAGCCCTGTCTCTGGGCCAGAAAAGGGTTTTTCTGACATTCTGGGTGCTAGGAAGTTCCCACAGCCACCAATTCATTAATCACAGCTGTCCTCACAACATCACCCCTACAGTTTCTAAGTCAGAGCAGCATTTCCAGCAGAGCTTGGACTGCCCTGTACACTCTCCAGTAGTAAATCAGAAAGTTTCCGATCTCCAATTTACCTGGTGTGTAACACAGGTTGACTCCTGAAATGCATTTTTAAAACTCAGTTTTGATTCCAGTATAACTCACAATTATAGACCCTCTTCTCTGTTGTGAATTGTTTTGTTCCGTGCTGATTTGCAGTGTCCCTGATGAGCAGTTAACAAGATGTCAATTAATCATGCAAATGGGAAGAAATAGGTATTCACACGATTGCTCTACCTGGAGCTAAGATTTGGGACTTCATATAGTTACTTTTTTCTTATTTGGTTCTTTTGTTTGTGTTAATAATTTGCATGGCTTTCTGCTTTTGTTGTTAAAGATAAACAGATGCTCAATTGTGTCATTGTCTTACTGGTCCTGAAAAGACATTTTTCTGACAAATCTTATTTCACACTGAATACAAAACAATATGCCCGTGTAAGGGGTTCCATTCCTTCAGAAAGTGTGCACCTTATCCATGGACACTGCCCAGATTGTCAGCATGTGTCCGCAAATCCAGCTTTTCTCCAACACATGCTGCTTCCTGGGAATATACAAAGTAACTTCGCAGTTCAAAAAGGACAAACAACATTTTGTCACCATGCTGGACATTGCACCAACAGATAGGAGGTATTTGCAGTCCCTAAGGCCCAGCCAGAGCCTTTTCATTAGTCACGGAATTAGCTTGGAAACATGTTTAAGATTTCAGGGCAAAACTCACAAATTGACAAGATCCACGAGGATGATGTTGCTTGGCAGAAAATGTGGCTGTACAGAGCAGTGTTAGGGCTTCAGCTCAGGCCATGCTCAGAAAAACCACAAGCCACATCAAGCCTGTTAAACCCAAGTGTTTTCTTTATCATCAGGCAATGAGATTCAGGGCTTCTATACTAAACTATCCTGGAGGATTCTTCAAGGACAACCAAAGGATTTCCCTTGCACAATTGCTTAGAAGGATGAATCTGAGTAATTGCACAGATTTAGAGACCTGGGGAGCAGAGACTTGCTTATGGTGCCCAAAAGGTGAACTCACCAGTAGAGAGTCAGACAAGGGGAGTTAGTGCTGCTAAATTTCCACTCAGGACATTTCCTTGGCTGCCAGGCTGCCCAGATCAGCCACGTTGGGCTGGGTAGGTGAGAGTACTTCAGGGTGCTTTGTTTTGACATGAGGGGACCAGATCCATGCAGCATAAACCTGGGGACAGGCTCCAGGGACCAGGGAGACAGCAGGATCCTGGTGGAGCTTCCCACAGGAGATCCCTCCTGGCCCCTGAATCAGCCAGTGAAGGTCAATCTCCTCCACCATGGATGGGAATCCCAGGCTGAAAGTAAGGAGGTCCCTAGAGGGACTGAGCAGGGCTTGGGGACAGGGCTGGTGGCCACAGAGGGCTGCTCCCTGCAAAGCCACGTCCTGTGTCACTGTCCTTGGGCACTGTGCAGTCCTCACACGTCTTTTCCTCTTCCATCCATTGGGAGTTTCCCCTCGTTAATTTGGTTTTGCTGTTCGATGTTTTCCTGAGCCTATGCACTGATTTTTCCTTCTTTTTCTTTTCTTTTCCTTTTCCTTTTTTTTCTTCCTTTCTTTTTTTTTTTTTTCCTGGCAAATCTTACCCAGTGATTATTTGAAAGGCTGCAGAGGCATCTGGGGAGTTTCTCTTGCGCTGTTATGATTTAGGCTTGAAATTGCTTAATTGCTGTTTCCTATACTTCTCATTTTCAGTTCCCTAATGACTGTATCAATTTGTTGCCTATTATTGCCAACGACAGGGCAATGTTTTTTGTGAGTGTTTCCACAAGCCATTTTAAAAACTCCTTCCTATGAGCTGCAGAAGGATCCAGCTTTTTGTCCTGGTTTGCCCCCTTGTTCCTGGGGCCAGGAGGAACTCCCACATAAGGCACCAAGGGTTGCAGGCAAGATTACATTTGGTTAAAATTTCTAAATGCCACCAAGCATGCTCAAAAATTTCCTGATTTTTCCTATCACATATTGCTTTTAATTTAAATTAATAAATACTGATGGGTTTCTGTTGAATTTTTGTGAGGAATTACAATAGTTATAAAGTTACAAAATTCTTGAGTTAAAAAATACACAGCAAAACAACTGAAGCAGAAAGGCAGGAAAGCAAAATCAGTGATATGAACAAGTGAGAAGAGTGGAAAATAAAATAGGCATAAATTAATTCACACTTATACTGGGTTAAAATAGAAATTACTCCACAATACTCACTGCTACAATATTTGTGAGACAAATGATCAAATCCAGGATGTGTTTTTAGTGTTGCAGCAGTTCTCAACCCTGGGACAAACACCCTGCATTTCATGCAGACCCCCAAGGACAAGCAGGGACCCTTTTCAGGTCAAATTTGTGTAACAGACTTGTGACTGTTTGCTGGTGCAACAAGAAGATAACTCATAAATCACCTTGTATATCACTAAATAATTCTTCTATTGGAGATAAACTCACTTGTTTTCTCTACTCAAAAAAAAAGTGCTTTGCTTTTGCTTTCAAATGCCCAGTTCTGTATTTTAGCATTGAAAGGTGAGAAATAAAGATGTTTCAGATCCCTCTTTGCCATCTTGTTTTTTGTAAATGTTAATCTTCTATATAAATGAGTTTGATTTTAGGAGGGACTCAGAGTTGTCTCTTCTGTCAGTACAACCTCAGGTATTGTTCAAAAAATCCTCATTTTCACTTGTCCTTTTATGTTGATAGGCACTTTAACATGAGACAAACACAAGTCAAACTTTACCAAATATATCTGTTACAAATGTATTTACAAACAGGAATTGTGCTAACAATCTATTTTTGATTTATCATACGGATCACTGGGAGTAGTAACACTTAAAAATGGGCTATGAATAGAAGAAAGCAGGCTCATAAATGGTGTCCAAAGTAGTATCAGCCCTCTGGAACCATATGGCACAGTGTTTAGGGGATGACAGGTGGTAGCCAGTGTTGAGGAGACTCCACTCAGTTCCAAGTGCTAAGGCAGGATATTCAGCATATGCCCCTCCAAGAAATCTGTGTGAAGCTGGAAAAGGAAATGCTAATGATGCCTTCCTAAGTTATCTTTTTTCCTGGCTCTAATGGAGTAATTTCAAGCTTCTGACACATCAGATTATTACCTGATCACAGAACCTCACAGGAGCTGTTGACATTAATGGTCACTGATATTTCTTAACTGTACAAACCAGGATGTAATATCTGCAGTGTGTGACAAGCACGGCTTCAACCAGGAGGTGAGGCTTCCTCCAGGGCTCTGACTTGTTCTTGATTTTCAATCAGGCTGAGACAGTTGGGGCTGTTCAGCCTGGAAGTGTCCAAGGCCAGATTGGATGGGGCTTGGAGCAACCTGGTCTAGTGGAAGGTGTCCCTGCCCATGGCAGGAGGTGGAATAAGATGAGTTTTGAGGTCCCTTCCAACCCAAGCATTGCTGTGATTCAAACATTCTGCTTTAATTAAGTACATTTTTTACTAAATTTATAATTTGGCTTAATTTCATTTAACCTCACTTTCAACAGTCATCGGCATGATTCCAATTTTCAGCATTTAATGTCTGGATCCACAAGGCAAAGTCCCAGTGAGCTGGACCCACAGGGCTCTGAGTTCCTCCACATCAGGTACATAATTTCCAAGGTGTCATCCCATATTGGCAATTTTGTTAACCTGCAAGTTATCTGGAAAGGTCAGATCTCAGTTCCATGACTCATCTTAGACCTGAGTGCACACTGTTCATGGTATATTTTATTTTTCAGCACAGCTCTCACTGGAGCACCTGAATAACTTACAGGTAGCAGTGTCATTTCATATAAATTCACATACAGAGAAAGTTTAAAACTCAAAGAACTGCCAGCCAGAAACATGGCTGGACAAATGCCAATTTTTGTCCGATCTTATTCAAAGCATTTACAGCTTACTTGGTTACTTTGATGTAGTGCATTGGGTCAAAATACCCACCAAGCACTTTTTTTTGTGTTTGAGGCATGTATTTAGAATTAGCTTAGACAAGGTGCATTACCCTTGAATTATCTGTGTGAGTTAAAGCAAAGCAGATGCAGGAAGAATGTGATTATCTTGGTAATGTTTGTGAAACAGATGCAAGTGCTAGCAGTAGAATAAAGCACCCTTCTCTGTTACTAAGGTTGTTGCCACCAGGTTAATAATCCACTGCACATCCACCACCTCCTTACTCAGTCCATTGGCCAGACATGTGAAAAAAAAAATTACTAGGAAAAGGTCATATCAGAAATATCTATTTAAAACTAGGTTTACCCATTGAAACATTGAACAGACACTCTTCTGGCTCCTACAGCATCAAATCCCACAGGCCAGTAAAAACAAGAATAACCTTTCTGTTCCCTTCACTTTCTTTTTCAATTTATTTCCCCTCAAAACAGCATACTATAAAAGCACAAGCACACGATGAGACCAAGCACGATGCAGGCTCCCCTCTGCAATAATGTTTTACCACAGGTTTGGTGAATGCTGAGCCCAGAGGAGAGAAGAAAAGGTGTGTGGCTACACACTCTCCTAGGCAGAACCCTGGGCACGGCTTGGCCCAGTTTTGGGGGTGGCAGGTGGGGATACCCAATTCATGTCTGGGTTGGCAGCCAAGGCTGGCCTCAGGAGTCCCTGTGGGGCAATTTGTTTTGCCTGAGGGTGAGGAGGTGACAGGCAGGTGCTTTTCAAAGCTGACTGCACTCCATACATTCTTTTTTCCCATAAAGGACCTGGAAGAGGCTGGTAGATGCTCTGGTGTTATCACATTCCCCTTGCCTTCCTTTTGTCCTGAGCTGTGTAGCCCAATGGAGAAAATCTCCAAATACCCAGCCTTGCCTCCCTCAGGGACTGGTTTCACTCCTTTGCACATGGGCTGGGGCAATGGCCTCCCTCCCTGAGCAGCCACTCCTTTCATCCTGCCTGTAGGTGCATCCTGCTTCATCCACACACAGGTGAAGCAAAAGATAAAGGTCTTTCATCCCTCTCTGTCACTGGAAATAAACAGGAAAGGTGGGGAATCTTAGCGCTGTGCAAGGCACTAAGTCATATCTGACACAAAGTTATAGTGTGAGATGAACCAGAAATGTAAGGACTTTAACGCTCAGCTCACAGCAGGCTGGAATATGTGGAAATTTTTCTAGGCATGAGTCCTTCACAGATTTCAATCCCTGGTTAAAAAAAAAGAATCCGTAAAGACATCACGCGTTTGCCTACTAAAGGAAATTGACAAAGGAAAGATAAAAAACTTATATATTTCTATCACCAGCCTCCTAGGGAATAAGTACAGAGCTCTATCTTACTCTTCAGCACCGCATAAGATACAGAATGCAAAATTTCCTCCCTTGAAATATTTTGGCACAAACAACTATTCTGCACTATTTGTTTAGAAATCCAGTGGGGCTTCACTGAATAAAAGCTAGCATCTTCATACTGGTAGTTGAAATAAGAATTAATTTCATGCACAATTGGCAGCGCAGAAGGAACTTCCTTGATATCCAAAGAGCAAAAGATTTTATGAGGCTGCATATGTATTTATGATTATTTAAGGTTCTTGTTATAATGAAGATCCTTTAAGGAGAGGAATTTTGTATTTTAATTTGCATAAAGACAATAAAAACTCTTTGAAAAGCAATTTCTTTCTGTATAAAAAGTGAGAACATAGCACCTTAGTGGCACAGACATCTGTTACTTAAGCAGATGCCACCATGTAAACTCCATCAAGCAGCACAATCCACCAATCAGAAACCACCCAAACTACATCGGCAGCCAAAATTCAGTGGGTGGCTGGGAGCCTCCAAAACAGGCTGAGAAATGATGGGCTTTTCTTCAGTGTCCTCATAACGTGTCCAGTGGCATTTATTTGTTCACCATTAACAAACGCTGCTGTACCAGGCGGCTCCAAAGCTGCTCTTTGCTACAAAGTTAATCCCCATGATCTGCAATCTGCAATTCCTGCCCACAAGATTCATACCCACGGAGCACCAGCCCTCCAACACACCAGATAAATAACCATTTCTTTGTTTCTCATTATGGCTGTGCTTCAACTGATGTATCAATATCTCTGTCAGAGGTTAAATATTGCCTGCTTAAAGTGCTACATGCAGAGACACAAACTCGCAGGGCCAAATTCAGCAGCCCAGCGAAGTCTGGGGCTGATAAGCCCTTTCTGAAGTCAGCTTACACTTTAAATCAGGAGTTCATGAAAGGCATTAAGAAAAACTATTATATTACTAGAATGGATGGCAGTACAGTTTATATGTTACACCTTGAAGTAAGCAGCAGGATTTTCAATCACTTGATAACCTTGAAACTGCTAAGGTATCAAATTGCTATCATGAATATTGTACAGGAGCAGAAATAACTCAGAAAGCTGCCTTTGTGAATAATAATGTGGGAAAGAGCAATGTTCTTCTGGGCTGGGCTCACAATAGCACCGACAAGCAAATACACATGAAGGCAAGGCATGTACTTAAACAAGCATATTTGCATTTGACTATATATCAATCAGTTATCAGTGCAGCTGCATCTTACCTGGCCCACAGAGAAAATAAAAAGCCTTCTAGATAACTTTGCCATGCAGGAAAAAGAAACTCACTTTTATATATGCACCTGAAACTATTAGGATAAATGCCCTCTACTTTGATGGGTATTATGTATTGAACAAGTATTTTAAAAATACCACAGTACAGATCCATCCATGCAGGAATTTAATGTAAACCCTTAAACAAGGTCTCTTCCTGGTTTGCATGCAAGAGCTGTTAACATATCTAGAGCTCTGATTCTGGTTTCATTCACTCTGGATGGAAATGCTGAGGTTCCCTCCATAAGAGAAAGCTGAGCCAGCCCTCCAGTCTCCCATGTTTATGCCCTGAATCAGTGGAGTTTATACCAAACTCCATTTTTGTTCTGAAGTACAGCATGGGTTTAGTCTTGTGGCATTTTCAGGTGACACAGCCTACTGAGATCATCTGACAGCCATGTGAAAACTCAATGTCTGGAGTGATTCATCATTGTGTCAGATTGTCCTGCACTTTGTCACAATGACTGACAATAGGGGAAACTTGGAAATAATACAAAGATTCAATGCTGGCTGATAATGCCTGCATTGTGATTAGAGAAGGCGGTGAGCACGTGAGGAGAATGCTAATTTTGTCCCCCACCCCCCATTTCATACTGCTTGTGATTTCAACAGCTGGGTGTCTGCACTTGCTTTCTTAATCTTCACTCCTGTGGCATTTTTAAGTGCAGAGCCTTTTTTTCAGGCATATTAAAGAGCCATATTAGAATTAATACTGTGCAAAAGGGTAAATTCTGCCAGTACTGCCAGGCACTCCTTGGGCAGGAGCATCTCTGGTGGATGTGCCCTTCCCTCCCAAATTCTAACCTTATCATGGAACCTCACCAGCATCTTAAATAATGGCAAAAACATGTGGAGCAACACTTCCAGGAATGCTCTAAAACCCAGCAAGCATTGGTGAATTTGCATGTGGAGTGGGATCTTGCGGCAGGGTCTTACAAAAAAAAAAAAAAAAAAGGAAAAATATTCCCTTTATTTTGCATTGATTCACAATAAAGGTTTAAGGTAATTGCTGACTCGATAGGGTATTCACACTTGAACAGCCAGATAAAGTGGTTGCAGCAAGTTACATGTTCTGAAGCTCCTCAAGTTTTATCAGTGTTCACAGCAACAACATCAGAGACCATGGACTTGCTGTGTAATTAATTGGGAGGAAAAGAAAAGCCCTTCCTGTGTGCTCCAGCTGCCCAGATTATTTTGTTGGGTAAGGAACAGGTGGAAAAAACCAAACAGTAGCAAGGACTAGCAAAACAACCATTGCTGTGTCTACCACAGTGATGAAGGCAGCAGAATTTTTCCCATTTCTGAAAATATAAGAGGAGCAAGTGGCTCTGGCTTGTGTCCCCTGTCCAAGGAGGGGACAGCGGCCTGGCTCCAGGGTGTGAAGGATGGGACAATCTGCCTCAGTGGATTTTCCCTGCAGGGACTGGTGTGGCATGTGATGCATCATCAGACAGGTGATTTTTAAAAAGAGTGCAAATTTCTCTAAACAATCTTACTTGCTTACAAACTCAGAGGATATTTGTAATTTCAGAGCTCATTCTCACAAGCAACCCACTTTATTAGTTGTGTGCTATTGTGCTTTAGAAGCTGGGCCCTTGGAAGTAAAAGAAAAAGAAATTTCTGACAGAAGAAGAAGAAGAATGATCCAGTTATCTAATTGGCACTAGCAGTGTATTTTTCTTTAAGCAAATACCACGTTTAAAAGTAGTCAGAATTAAAAATGGGCAAACCTCCTGCAGCCTTGGTGCTGTGCTGTGAGCCACTGGCTCTTTGTGTGAAGAGCTGCATGATGCCAAAAGTGGTTCAACACATGGGAGAGAGTCAGGGGCTGACTCTGGCCTTGCTGTTGCTGATTTAAAGCTGCAAAAGCCACAGGCCAAGGTGGAGTCACTCTGAACTGGCACTGGTGCACCTGAAAGAAAATGAGATCAAATTCAAACAACCAGTGGAAAGTTATCTAATTTCCAGTGACCACAGCTTGGTGTGGATTAGGTTTGAGTGAGCTGGGAGCTGAGGTGACTTAGATTGGTTATATTGGAGCCCAAAATGCATTTTACTGTGATCACTGAGCATTTTGTCCCAAACAAGTATGGGCATACAGCTTGAAAGTGTTTAATGAATTGGTACGTTAATTTAGGCTCAATGACACATTTCCATCCCTAACTGTGAAACTGCTCGGTGAACACAACTCTGTGCTTATCTAATTTCAGGATGCTGAACGAGGATACAAGAACAGGGTAGATGGCAAAATACATCTACACAATAAATGATCCATAGATTAGAAAGATGTCAGAAGCTATCTGTTAAATAGAGGTCCACAAACATTGCAAGCTGAGGGAAAGAATGACTTTATTGATGTTGAAAAATCTCATCATTGACTTTATTTTCTTTAAAATGAGCAGTAAAAAGCCAGACATATTTTTTCACTCTGTTGCTTTGGCAAGATGAGTTTGAACCATCAGCTTAAGGTCTCTGGACCTTTAACTTGTGACAACGGTGATGGAAGATGCAAGTTTCCTAAAATGTTTTAACAACCAGAACAGTATCTGTCCATGTAGATATTAAAGATATAGTCACTGAAAGCAATACAAATCCACCATGAGATTACAATCCAAACATCTGGGAAACAATTGGTATGTTCAATCATTCAGGTGAAATCATGGCTGGCCTTTGGACTTCCCAACATATTTTTTTCCCCAGTTGTTTCCTTCTTATAATTAACACCTAGTATTGAGTACAAGATTTTTTATTTTACAAAAAACACTCTTCCATGTGGATTGCAATTATCTTCACAATATTTTAAAACTAAGAAAACAGCAAAAAATAAAGAGCAGCTTCATTTTTAATGCTCCAGTTTAATTAAAAAAATGTTCAAGTAATTTAAAAATGTAGGCATTAAAATACCAATTAAGCTTAAGGCAATTTTTCCTATTAATTTTGATGACATCAGTACAGAGGTGTCACATAAAGGTGACCCCTTAGAGACAAGTTATTTTGAATTTAACATTTGATTGTACTAGTGCTGAGAGAAAAATTAATTAATTTATGAAGAAACGACACCTATTTGGCTAATCCCAACAGGCTGAACTTTGAAAACCATGTCACATTTCTCACAACCAGTAACTTAGCAAATGTAGTCTCCTTTCAAGGTTTTAATTACAAAATTTTATTTCTCAGATGTCCATTTTGGGAGGCCACCTTGTTAAAAAGTTAAAATACTTAAGCATAGTTTTAACTGTGCAGTATGAACGGAACTGGAATTTATAGTTTGAGATAAAGGCTATTTGAAAGTGCAGTAATTATTTCTAAAACTGTTTATTGTTCTAATTCTGTGTTGGTGGTTAAATGATAACATATAAAATTCATTTATTACCTGAACTCTAACTCTCTGAGGAACAGAGCAAGTTTTCATGGAGGCAGTAACACTAAAGAAAGCAGGAATTGCTATATCTAATTTGAGTATTTGCAATTAAAATTTTGTGTGTAGCTGGACTGGACCTAAAAAGCCCAGAATAGACGACCTTGCAGACACAGTTACTGGGAGTATCCCAATGGACCCAGAGAAACTAATTCTTTAAGCCAGCCTGGTTATGATGGATCTAAGTTAAATTGATCTCATTTCATTTGAGATCTTAAATTGGTTAATGAGGCTGAAATATGCTTTATTTCAGGGAAGTCGTACTGATCGGGACGAGGAACAGAATTTATGCTGACGTTCGAGTCAAGTGCAAATACCACCATCACTTCTTCATTACCACGTTAACTGGTGTGATCTGTTCTGCTCAGCAGAACTTGAACAAAATGTCAGGTTCCTAAATGAAGAAGCTCCTGGCTCTCCGTGAGAAACCGGCTGATTGGTTAAAAGTACTTCAACCTTTATTTAATTCATGCCTTATAAGTGCTCTTTGGCAGGAGCTCTTGGGATCTGATCTTATGTCACACTTACTGAAACTCGTTTAATTATTGCAGCTGAGGAGGGCAGGGAGATGGTTATCTCACCAGGAAAATCTAATCCTCTTCTTTATCAGCTTAAACCCCAGCCCGGGGAAGTTGGTTTGGATTCCTGTGCTTCCCTCAGCCCCACCCGCTGGTAACTGTTTGTCAGTACATGACCCTTCCTTTTGGTGGTTTTTTATTCTTTTACGGGGGTGATTTCTACCAGAGATTTAAAAGGGTTTTGCAAGCAGATGTCCACAGACTCCCTGAACACAGACCCTGTCCCGGAAATCTCTGAGCTGCTGCTCCTTGCCGTGTTAAGGTCATTAAGGGTGGGATTGCAAAAATCCGCAGTGGTTGTTTCAGTTGCCAGATGAAATGAATGGGATAATTTGGATACCCTGCAACCCCAGGCAGCCACTGCCAAACTGGGGGACTGGTTTGTGCCTTCGTAATGCCACAGTGCTGCAAAGGGGCTGTGGCTCCAGTGCCTCTGGAGCACAGGTTAATGTCAAATTTTAATGAAGACCAAACCCCTGCCATAGATTTAAAAGTGCTTTTTATGGGTCCTTGCTGAAAAACTTTTGTGCTTAGTTATAAAGAGAGGGGAAAGGCAAAACCACACATACTCTGCCCTTATGAGCAAATCATGAAATGGTTTTGATGGAAAGCACGTGCAGAATAAGGGATTCAGCCTAAGGCTAAAGACAGAATCAGTGACTTTTATAGCTTTGAAAATCGGCATTATGACCATCATTAAAGTAAAGTATCTCTCCTCATGGGGTACTTTTATTTCATCAGGGGTTGAATATCTCTTAACACAATTAGTCACCCCCAAAGTGCTGTCATTATAAAACTTAGCATTTTGAGTTGTAACTTTAGAAAATTGGAAAAGACCAAACGATTTTGAGTGACAATGTTCAGTAGCAGTGAGTCTTAGACCAGCATGGTTAGATTTATGATAAATTCCTATCTTTGTGATTCTCTTATTACAAATTCCAACCTGAGCAACATACAAAACAAATGGTATAAACGTTTCCTTTGAAAACTTTTGTGTACTTCATGATTACACAGCTTATGAAGTTTAGGAGCCTTGGGCAAGCCAGCGAATGTGTAAGAGGAAGGCTTAAGAATTGTTTGTATGCTTGATTTGTTTTACAGTGCATTTGGTCTTTAGTTTTGATTGGATTGTCTTACTGAAACATGAAGGGCATTTAGAAAGTAAGGAAGTGAATAGGATACATTTGCAACTATATGCCCAAAAGCAAGATCTTAATGTCAGAAGTAAATTATAACAACTTGGGTTACTGATAACATACATTATAATTCAAAGATTGGCAAACCACATCAAGGTTGTTCTTACCATGATCTGACAAAAATATCTTTAAAGTCTCATGTTTTTCAGGATTCATTTATGCTAGGAACTTCATAAATAAAAAGCAAATATTACCAAAAGTAAACCTATTCTTTCTAAATGCTTCTGAATCTTTCTAAAAATTAAAACATTAAGCCAATAATTGTCAGAGTAGTATGGTTCCAGTGGGTAAGACAGGTTTCAACCATCATCTTTTATTCTGGTGGTTTTGGGTGACCTTGAAGTGTTTTCTAGGAATCTATAAAGGACTTAGGGCTAAACTTATTGCCTATAGTTGGGGCTATCCCAGGCCTGTAAACCCTTCTGCAGGTGGTGTGGGATGTATAAATATGGGAAATTTTGCTTGTGAGCAGCAGAGAAGCACGTGAGACTTCATGGCACATGGCAGCTCTCTGTGTGTAACCTCGAGGATTTTCCATCTCAGCATCCCAGGTCCCTTATCCCTGCAAAGCCAGCTGCAGTGCTGAGGCCAAGGGTGTTGCAGCTCCCTGCTCTGCCTCAGGCAGCAGCCCTGGCAGTGGCAGGGGCAGAGCAGTTCTGTCTGTGCAGCTCATTGCATGGGTAGGAGCATCCATCCTCTCCCCAGAACATGATTGCAGCTTCCACTACCCGCAACTCCAGCACTTTCTGCACAAAGGACAAGTTCTCCATATTCCCTCCCTACTCCTTAACAGATTTCTCTTCCCTGCAGTTGTCAGGTCTTCCCCAAACTCTCTTAAACCGTTAACATCCACAGCCTCTTCTGGCAAGGAGCTCCAAATTTAAATCACAGGTTTGGTGGGGGGGAAAAAAAATAAATCTCCTTTTGTTTGTTTTAAATCTCCTCTTGTTTTGTAAGGGGGCCTGGAAAGTCCCTGCTCACCCTCTCACTGCCCTTGGTGATTTTACAGATTTTTGTCATATCCCCATCACACATCTTGCAAGCTGAATAGTTACAGCCTGCCTGCTCTGTGAAGGAAAGCCTTTCCAGCAGCTTAACTCGTTTGTATCACAGGTATCTGGTTCAATGCCTGATCTCTCCAGTGGGATTAAACCACAAATCTCCCATTTCATGGTGACTTGACACCAAGTTTGTCTCCTGGGTGAAGTGAAACTCTCGCCCCGGTTCAGGTTTTTATATAAACAGAAGAAGAGAGAGAGAAAGCAAGAAGTGACAGCAGCTGCTTTCTGCAGGCTCCTGTTGGGGCACTTAGGGAGCGATGGACTTGTGTTTCAGCCCCTGTTCTGCTGAATACTTCCCTGTGTTGTGCTGATTGCTCAGAGCTCAGCGAATGAGAGCCTAGTTTAACTGCACGGTGACTGATGACGAGGAGCAAGGTGATTGCTCCCAATTTACTCCGGTGGAAATGGCTACCACTTTAGAATCAGGCCCACTGAAAACCCAAAAATAAAAATATTCACAACCCTTAAATATAATAAGCCTGATTTGTCTTCATTTCAGCTGCAATCAGCGAGAGACATCCGTGCTGGAGTAAGCCTGAATGAAACATGAGATGGCATATTTAGGTTAACAATGGCTGGATTACTCTGGGCTGAGATTCCCGTGCAGGGTTTTAGTAGAAAAGGATCCATGTCCAGACACTGGAACTGCAATCTCCTGTCACGAGAGCCACCACATTGTCACACCAGCCCCCAGCAGACAGGGGTTATGCTGGGGCTGGACAGAGCTCCAGGGCTGTAGCTGGTTTGCATCTGTGTGGTTCTGAGCATTCCACAACTCCTGAAGTTTTCACCAAGCCCAGATTTATACCTAGTCTATTAAAAGTCCATGGGGTTTTTGTTTATTCTGGAAGTGTACACGTACTGAACTAGGTCCATTCTCTCAGAAGAGCACAAGAGATTTTTGTTTTAGAATGCACACAGTATTGCCATTTGTTTTCTAGAAATCCTAAATATCCCTAAGGAAAGTCCACCGAAAGTAAATAAAACGTAGTAAATTAAAAATCCCTTAAACCCCCACTATTTAACTTTAAAAATATTGTAATTTTTATTTGGTATTATTGCTAATAACGTTGTCTGTAGTGCTCTGCCTCCAATCTGGTCTGTATAGAAGAATTGTGTGTGTGTGTGTTTGTAGCTTGTTCACAGCTTATGCACAATAACTGCACTGTGCTCTGCTGGTCTGAATGAGAAATTAAAGGGGACTTGTTTTATGGAAAATTAAAAAGTGGTAAGAGCCACAAAAATCTGTTTAATTCATGCTACTTATAACCTCCTGAAAAGAAACTAATGACAACGCCTGAGAAATCTTACAACAGCTTTGAGTACCCTCCACACCAGCATGATTTGCTGTGCTATTTATATGTGCCTCAACTTCTAGAAGCAAAGCCTGGGCACGGTATTTCAAGGCACTAAGCTCTTAGTGACTAATGCAAAATGTCATTATCAGGCACTAAATGCTGCTTCTTCTGTTTGTTTGGTTTTATTTCTATTTTTGTACAGCTTCCTTTATTAAGACAGTGGCAATGCATCAGTCCTGTGCTCCTTGGACCAGGATCTGGTGCAATTTTGACTGTCAGGACACCAAGATGAAGCACATCCAGTACTGGCATTTTCCTAAGAATCCTACACATCTCTGACATCATCACAAGAGGAAGAAACATTCAGTTCCCAAACTGCTTTACAAGAACATTTAATTCTTAGGATGGGAATGTCTGAGCAATGCCAATTTATAACAGAGAAACTACAGTAGCCAGTGGGTTTGAAAGTGAATGAAATGGGTGTAAGATTAGAGTTTGGCCAGCTGGGATATATCAACATTTATGCAGGAACACCTGACTGTTCAAGACAATTGCAGTTCAGCCTGGATTCGAGTCTGAGAACCCCCTGGGGCCTCATCACTTTTATTTCTACAAGAGTTTCCCATCAATAAATCAGTAGTACAGGTATCACAGAATCCCAGGATAGTTTGGGTTGGGAGGAACCTTAAAATCTACTCATTCCAACCCCCCTGTCATGGGCAGGAAACCTCCCACTAGACCACGTTGTTCAGGGCCCCATCCAACCTAGCCTTCAACACTTCCAGGGACATTTTAAATAAGTGTGTTAAAAACCAAGTCAAAACAAAGCCACCCACTCTGCCTGTTCTCCCAAATGCACAGGAAAACGAGAAGCCAGGAAGTTTAGATGAATTTAAACAAAAACTAGACTCACAATTCTGCTTCAGAGGATCAAACCTCACACGTTAAACTCTTCAAGAGCCCAAACAAGTAAGAAGCACTGAGCTCACTAAACCAGACCTGCCAGTTACTTACTGTGTTTTATATTGATTAGATTATGAGCCTCAGGGATCATTGATCCAGCACTGACAGAGTAGCTTTCACTTTCATGGTCATTCCATTGAACATAATTCTGGAAGGGAAGGAGGATGCCAGATGGAAATGTCTCAGCCAGCCCTGCCTTCACTGGCAGAACTTGGGCCACCACAAACTTTCCCCCAAAGAGATCCAGACTGGATGCCTGCCTTACCTGTCACAGCTATGACAGCTTCCATACCTTGACTTGGAGTTCCAAGCATCCTCTACAGCACACACTGAAAACATACAACCTAAACAGCAAAGATTCTAGAGAAAGCAGTAGTTTTCCCACTCAACATCTGTTGATATTTGAGGAAATTATGAGTTATTTGCCTCTTCCAAATACTCAAAAATACTGCAGTGTTTCAGAAAGCCCAGGGGTGGGATCAAGAGCAACTCCAGATATGTAAACACCACCACTGTGTCCATTACACAGCTGGCAGCATTTATGATCATTGGTTAATTGGGAAAAAGTAAAATGCAGATTTGTGGCTTCTCTAAAGCACCAGTGTTTTAATTCCTTTCTTTCTTTCTTTTTTTTTTTTTTTAAGAAATGAAATATATTTCCACATTATGTTAATTCTAAAGTAAATTTCTACTTGCTCTGTGAAAATTGGAAGTCAAATGAAAGGGAACTAATCTGGGTATCTTACTGTGGGAGAACCTGCAGGGTGAACTCAACCAAGCTATTAGACACCAGAGAAACCACATGGGAGGGAGCTGCTGGAAACAAAGCTTCATAAGTTCCACTGGCCACAGAATGACTCATTTCTTTCTTAGTTAGGATTAGTCCTTATAGGAGCAAATGGAAAAGCTGTGAGAAACTCCAGCAGGTAGCTAATTACACAATGCAAAATCAAACACAGCTCATCAGATATGTTCTTTACCCCTCTCAGAGTATGGAAGGGTAGTCCAGTGCCAAAAAACAAGGCAAAAATTTCAAGATACCTCCATGTTTTCATGTATTTTCTGAAATGATTTATTTTTAAATTGTGCAGTAAGAACGGATGCATTTATGAAAATATTAATTCTTTTATTGAACTGCAAATGCCACTTGCACTGGGAGGAAGGGAAGCATGAGCCAGATGCAGAAAATTGCTCCTTTTGCTGGCAGTGTAGCTATTTATATGTTGACAAACAGTTGTGCCAAGAGCAGATGGATATTTTCTAGGACTGAAGAACTGCTAATTGTTTGCTGCTGTTCCTCTCAAGTTCACAGGGGAAAGCCATTGGTGCTCTGCAGAGCAGGGCAGGAAGGAACCAGTTCAAGCCACGCATTTGGCAGAGTGGCCCAGCACCTCCTCTGACGGTGTGGAGGATGCCCTGAAGCAAGAAGATGCTCTGCCAGATGTCAGCTCAACAACTCCCAGCAAAGCACAGCCACGAGGAGCAGCACTCCCCAAATCTGCAAGTCCTGCACCAAGCTGTACAAAGAGTGCAGAGCTTCTCAGCTCAGCCTGCTAAACATCCTGAGCCTCTAAAGGTTTTACAATGTCTCACAAGTATTTGAATCTTGTGGAAATAGAAAAGTTTTCACAGCACAATGCTGGAATGATAACTATTTAATCTGACAGGGAAAAGGCATCTTTCCATAAATCTGTGTGTGAGTTACCTCAGCTCTGCTTGTCCCTATCTGAGGCTGAGGCATGCACTGCCCACTTACTGACATACTGGATCCTGTTAGAGCGAAGTGCAATAAAAGTCAAGGCAGGCGAAGAGCAGGAAATATTTTGTTTTGTGTTTATTTTTTTTTTTAAACTGAACTGCTCTTAGCCCACTTCGGTAAAAAAAAGTCACTATCATGTGTCTTGATATTCTTATATATATCAGCACCAAAGTACAGTTTAGTTAGCTTAAAAAAGCCTCAGACCTGATTTATCTATGAGACACACTTCACAACACAAACCAATTTTGCTGTAGTAATACCATGTCAATATTTCTTGACAGAAGACAAATGTTGTTATTATTTTGCCATTTCTTACCTTTGTAAAAGTTTAGAATTTTATAAAATGACTCTTCTTTACATGTCAAAATGGTAAGTTGTTGGAAAGAAAAAAAAATGGAAGCCATTCTTATATCTATCAATGCTGATGGATTCTACAGTTAGGTTAAAAATTATTCTGGCACAATATTGATGTTCAAAAAATAAAAAGTAGACAATATTTTTAATGGATATGTACATTTTTCCTATTGAAACTGAATTAAAAAAGCAGAAGAAAACTCACGAGAGCTATTTTTTATTGTGTCTTTGGTATTAAAAAGTATTCATCTGTATGCTGTCTGCTGGACCTAATTGTGCAATATGTGTAGACATGATTTCCTCTCCATAGTGGTGATCTCCAGAAAAAGCAGACTCTCTCACCTTTGCATTCATCCTCTCTTTGGCCCTCCACTACCTGGAGAGTGACAAACATAAAATACCATCTCTGATTTAAATTGAGTTTAAGAGATTACTTTAAAAAATTACTAAAACTCTTGAAAGTAAAATATTTCAAGATTTTTCTCTGCCTTTAAAAAAAATCTTTACAATGCTTAATAAATACAACTTTGAGGAACCATGCCTTGGAAATATACCATTTAAAAAAAAGCTAACTCACTATTAATTAGTTACATATGGATCTTCCCTCCTGTGCTGGTCTATTCTTGTTTCAACAATTACATCTTGTGCTAACACAAAAGCTTAACAAGACATGCAAGAACCACTTCTCTCTGCTTTAAACTGAGAGAGAAACACTTCCAGGATTTAGCTTGGGGATTACCTGTGTGTGACTGGCATGGAGGGGAGCAGATTTGCCCAGCTGGTTCCAGATGTGCAGCACCTTGTCCAGCAGACAGCAGGTGAGCTTGCACACCTTGTTTTGATCTAAACTGCTGCCAGGGTCCTAAAGTTAACCAGAGCATAGAGATGAGGGGCTCAGATTTTGTTCTGCAGCACCTCTGCCTGCTGCTGCTCACCATAAAATGTCACATGGAGCACAATTTATAGCTTCATCCCTGGGCAAGCCTGGATTTAAGGACACGGTAAAGAATCTGTGTGCTTGAAGAGGGAAAACCAAACAACTTTGTCCACCAAGTTATCCAGCAGTGAATGAGTGCATTACTCTGTGATAAAACATGGTCAGTTCTGACCTTTGCAGAGCATGCATGAATCAACTCTTCAACTCTGTTCCTTGTTAGCCCAGCCAGGTCTCAAAGATGTTCTTTCCCAAATCCAGAGCGAGCAAGTGGCAGTACACAGATTCCTCATGAGAAGCCTGACACTGAGGTTTGATATTTAAGCTGTGCTCAGCCAAGTCACCAGTGAGCTGAGTGCAGAGATACGGCTTCAAACATGGGTGTTGAATAACAAATATAAATATGCAGCTATATGATATCTGTATTCAAATGAATTATGCAGACCAGCTTCAAGAAGCTCTGAGTTTGTGGAACAGAAAGACCTCAAAGGCAATTATGATCAAATTGAACCAAAGTTACAGTATTCATACAAATATTCACACACTTTTTTTTTTTAAATTTAGCACCATCCTAATTCATTTTTAATTGTAACAAATCAAAGCCAAGAGAAACACTGTACATTTCATTTCAAACTAAGGTTTGCAGAATGAAAGCCTAAACATTTTCACTTATCTAAGGACCAGCTGCACTGAAATCACTGAAATTGCTGCTGTGTTTTTATTTATACTGCAACAGCTATATTGGCCTAAAACTGACACAAAGGGAGAATTAGGCCATATATTTACGTTCAGCACATTCTATGGTTCACTTTCATGCTGATTATTTTGCTATGTTTCCCAACTCCATGCTGTGTAAGTAACTGTGGATGATTATTTTACACTGCAGCAGCTATAGGAAAGGTTTATCAATTCTTGCATAAAACTATACATACCCTGCATTCTGAACTTCAGGGACAGTCTCCATTTTTGCTTTAATCCTATGCATTATATAAGCAGAACATTAAAAAAAATTACCTTAAAGATAAATTACCTGGACTTTAATCTGAAAATAGCACAACAACCCAATTACTGTATTTCAAAGAATTTAGAATTATTTTTGTTGGTTTGTTTCCCATCCTTTTTTCCCTCCTAGCACTGGCACAATGTCCCACAGAGCACATTGCACACATTCCCAGGTATAAGCTGGGGATACAGCAGGGCCAGTGAGAAGCAGAACATATTTCAGTGCATATTCCTGTAAAATTACCATGCTTCTCTCCTTCTTTATCTTCCACCAGAGACACTAAGCAGATGATTTTGCAAAGACTTATGGATTCATTAAGTTTGAACCACGCCACATGTTCCTCCAACTTCAACAGAATTGCTCACACACTGAATTTAAGCACACACTTAACTGTTTTCCCTATTAACTCTGAATTCTGCATGGAATTCATGAGCAGTTTTCCCTGTGTTCTTGTAGGTTTTAAAAATAAGCAGAGAACCAAACCACTCATTAAAATAAAATAAAGTAAAATAAAATAAAATAAAATAAAATAAAATAAAATAAAATAAAATAAAATAAAATCTGTCAAGGAGGCTAATATGCTGCTTTATTACCCAAAACATTTAACTTGATTGATTTTTGGGGAGAAGCAGTGACAGAATGTATTGAACCCCTAATTCTTTTCTTTATCTTTACAAAGCTAAAGAGAGTTATCTTATTTACTGAAGCCAGTTTATTTACTAGAGCACATAGGACCATGCTAGAAGAGAATACTAGCATGGGTCTATGTGGCTCTTAAAGATATGTAGAAAAAGATACTTTTTCTCAGTATCTTTGGAGTTTTAAAGGGTGTGTGATATCTATTTTCCAAAAACTCTTCATGTACATACACATGAAAATGCTGCTTTTTCTATGAACATAACATGTTATTTGGGATCAAGGCTATGTGTTCCCTTGTTAGACCTGTAAAAAACCATACAGAGAAATGAATTTGTACTGCAGCCTCTGATTGAAAGTAAAGATTTGTGCACAGAAATCTATACAGAAATTCAGCACATGCATTTACCTGATACCTAATGATTTTAAGTAATTTTTGAGATAAGTGTATGCCATGTATGATAATTTTCCTATTGTTATGATTCCTATCAATTTCTCCTCATAAAATGACACTGTGATTTTCTATTTCCCTGTTCTATCTATTTGCAAAATGCTTTTTTAAAAGCTAAGAAAAAAAGGTAATTAAATTTACATCCTCAGAACAGAAATGTGGTTGTGCCCCTGATTTGTTTCTCTAGCAATCAGGAACTACAGATACAAAATATAATTTCATTCCCATCCATAAAAATTACATACAATGCAGACCTTTCCATGCACTTCTAATTTTTGTAAACGAATGTATTTCTAAATCCCCCAAGTTCCTGTTCTCCACCAATCTCAGCCTATTGCTACATAGGAACCTGACACAGGGAGAAATTAATCCACACTGCCAAACATAAGAGGAATGTAATGCTTTTTCAAATATCAAATCAGTCCAATTTCATTTAGACTTAAATGATTTTTCTGGTCCCTCTTCATGTAGATACCTCTGCAGTCAATTAGCACTGTCACTTTTAATCTGTAATACTCAGATACTGGTCATTTCCCATTAGAGTCTTATTAAATAGATTCTTATGGTCAGATAGAGCCTTCTGCAACGTAATATCTGAGAGAGAAAACTGACAGCCATTATGCAGCTGGCATTTACTGAAAGGTTAGATACTGCAGATAACCTTAATCACAAATCACACTGCATGCCAGTGAACTACCTTCCCACTTCCCAATCCCACCTAAACATTTCCCACCCAAACACTCTTGGGTGACTGCTCAGTTAAGCTTAACTAGATGTTTCCTAATTAAAATATTATTATGCTTTAGGGCATCAGACTTTACACCAGGCTTTCATGTTAGATGGAGAAACCTTTTCAAGAGCTTTGCAGCTCCAGAGGATTTTGCTGCCTGTAAAGCCACACTCCCCTGAGCTGTGGACACGTGTTCTCTGCTGGATCCCTGTGCTGCCCCTCTGGCTTGATGAGAACCTGTCATTACTGAGGCTGCCCATGCTAAATGATTCATTTGGAGGAGTCTCACGAGCAGCTCAGCCAGGAGGCTGAAGGGGGACAACTTCTGGCACCAAGAGCCATCACAAGCAGCTGGGCAGTGACTTCAGATGTGCTGTTCTGGCACGGCATGGAGCTCAAACAGAATCAGAATTTCTCAGAGTGATCTTTTCTGTACACAAAAATGACAGCACAGGAGCCCAGCTTAGCAAGGTTTTGCCAAAAAGGAACTCAGCACACTCTAGCCCAAGTAGAAGACAAGGATTGGGTTATTTAAAATAAAATTCTGATCTTTAATGATTTTTTTTTTTTGTGACAGACAATTTATTAAAAAAACCCCAGATTTTGTAAAACAGCTGAGAACTCCTTTGAACATAAACCCAAAGGAAGTGATGGGTTGGCTGGGATCCAGGTAGATGCAGAAAACAATATATCCACCCTGTGGCCCTAAATAGCGACAGTTAAACCAGGATGCAGTGAAAATAGGTGATAAACTGTCTGATTTCTTTTTTTGCTGTCCTTCAAACTCAATAGAAACCCACTGACTTAAAGAACAACGGAGCAGATTTGTGTGACCAAAGTGCTTGAATCACTACTGGCTTACTGGTATGAGATCATGGCAAAGATTTTTTCACAGCAATGTAGACATCATCAGCAATGCTTGAACCATTTCCTGGGGGCACGAGCAAACCTCTACTCTCTGTTTTGTTGTGGTGCTCATGGTTGTGATGGCAAATACAGGCAGGATGTCTTGGCAGCAGGGACAGGGAAACTGCAGTTGGGTTGTGGTTTGTGGTGGATCTTTGAAGCCTTCTTACTACATGGACACCAGGTCTAAGCCTGTGGCAAAATGAGGAACTGACTATGGATCTTCATGTTGTGGTTCTTAGACCTTCCTCCCACTGCAACTCTAGGAAATACAGCATTTATGCAAAAGCTAACTCACTATTAATTAGTTACTGCCAGTCACTGTATTCACACAGTAGATATTTTCAATATGCAACTTTATCAAAATATCTGTTTCATCCTGAGCAGTGCATATGCATTTTTTTTCTCCCTCCTCAGATTTGTTTAAGTGATTGCCTGCCTGATCAGTCCTACTGATTGTTTATCTCTGGTGGCACAACAGCACACACGGAGCTGTGCTGCAAACTGACAGGCATCTCACTGCACGGAATAATTCAATGCCTCATTAAAAAGGAGAATTAGATGTGGCTTTGGAGATTAGTGCCAAGAGAGTTTTGCCATTTTACATTCCTGTTGATGCAGACTGTAGGGATGTGCAGTGTGGATCAGCAGGGTTTCCATCAGGAGGCTCCACAGAGGTCACTATGAGCAAGCCTGTGTGGGCTTTCTCCTGAGTCACAGGGATATGTGTGGGTTTGTTTATTGCTGAAATCCCTTCCAAAGCACCCCTGTTTACAAAGCATTAGGGTGACCCAGGAGAGAAAAAAATGGAATAAAAGCTGAAAGCTCAGCATTAATGCTGCTCCTCGTGCTTACACATCAGAATAATTTCTGTCAGACCCTGAGACATAATAACACCTATAACACAGTGCTGTTTGCTATAGTCTACCTTCTCCATGCTTTACAGATAAGTGCAACATACTTGAATTCTGGTTTGATTTTATGTTCGTGTGAGATCTACAAAATAATTCAAGGTGAAAAAAATTAAGCAACCTCCAGTTCCTCTCTGTCATGTGTTTTTCCTATAACTTCTTATCAGGGATGAAGAACAGTAGTTCACTGGCGCAATGAAAAGGATTTGCATGTTTACATTTTGAGGCTATCAGGAAAAATTTGGTAATGAAATATTTTCCCTGCATCCTTTTAAAGTCTCTTCTTGAACCTTGAAATGAAAGCTAGAAAAACGCTTAATATCCTACCAGCTTCCTTTGCTGGACAGACAAGGGGCTACACAGAGGGTGGAGTTATATTAAGGATTATACTAAAGCAGCCTGACTTTTCTGGCAATGGGGACTGACACAAATCTCTGGGAGGAACCTCCTTCTATTAATCTGTCTGCAAACACAGGACTTGAGGACAGAGAAGGACTGAGAAGCCCCACTCTGTCCTTGCAGAGCTTGTGGACAGCAGCCAGTCAGAAACTGCTCAGCACTACTCGTTAGTAAAGCTCCTTGGGGCAGGGAAAGGCGACTTGTGCAGTCCTGTACAACAAACCAGGATTTCTGCTCTGCTGTTGCACAGGAAAAGGACAATCTCTGCCCAACTCCCTGCAGCCCACATGCTCACGATAACCAGAAAGCGTCTCTTTGTGCACAAGTAATACAAATATTACACAGCTCACTACAGGGAATGAGAATGAGGGACTAAGCTCTAATATTCATTAACAAATAACCACTGTTTCATTAAGCTGAGTGGTGAGGAGTGTGCAGAATGGAAAACCACAGTGATTTAATATAGATTTCTAGTTGGAACATTATGATACCTGTAGAATACTTTACTAAATTACTGATGTCAGTTGTATTTCTCTTCGAGACTAGGGAAATAGGTTATTGGCACAATAAAACATCTAGAGGCATTTAAAATGTCAGTCTAATAGCAAGAACCAGTAAGGCTTTTAATTACCTTCTGTGCCATTTTTTTAATTGCTTCGGTGGCTGCGGTGCTTAGTGAATTCCTGACAGAGCAGCTGCAACTGACTTAATTTAAAATGTTTTTTAAGCTCTTGGAGGAAATATTAAGAAATACAACAGAAATCCAGGCAACTACGTGGGATATTTTATGTCTTCAGGAGGAGGAAATCTTTGGCTGTTTGCAGCATGGGGAGGAATGTTTTGAAGAGCTGGAATGGATGTTCATGTCAGCACTCCCTTGCTCTGAGTAGAAGATGGTGTTGTGTGGCTTTTGTAGGAGCCGTACTTTGGAAATTCAATTCATAGAAAGCAAAACCTGTCCCTCATGGTTCTGGCAGCTGCAGGGGAAAGATCAGAGGCTCAAGAGAAAGGCTGAGTGCCAGAAAATGTCCCAGGACCCTGGTATTTCAAACAGAACTTATCCTTATCTTGGAGATGCATTTGCAGCTCTTGAGGTCAAATTCTGATTTTTTTTCTTCAGGAGAGAAAGCTATTCTATCAACTGGGAAAAAAGCACATGAAAATTTTTCCCTAACAGAGCTTAATTTACAGGTACCTAGTGCACTCCACCCAAGGATTATCCACAGTGATCACAGAAGTGGACCTGAAGAATACCAAATATCCAAGTGAGCTCACTTTTTTCTCAGCAGAGAGGAAATGGCCACGGGCAAAGACTCAGGCTCTCCTAAAGCCATGTGCCACCTCCAGTGAGGATCTCCCAACCTCACCCTTCCCATCTTGGATAACCAGTCCAGGCTCAGGCACCACTGTCACAAACACCTCACTGCCAGCAGCCTCAGATCAACAGGACAGGGTCAGATGTTGGCCCTGCGCTGCTGAAGTTTCCTGGCAGAGGGAGGCTGGGACTGGGAAAATCCCAGCAGACTTCCAACCTATGGCTCTCCGGCAGGGCAAACCCATATGCTTTCAGGTTTATTTCATACTACACTGCACTCTGTTAATAAAATGGACTTTTAATCCATTTGAAAAACCACACGGGGTGCAGATCCATCTTGCAAACCTCTCTTTCCCTCCTGGGGTTTATCTCGATTAGGCTCTAAAAAGACATCATTGAAAAGGATTAGCTTAACACCTCCTAGCATTGTTTCAAAGGGTGTTTGTACCCTACAAAAGCACAGCAGTGTCACATTCTGGCTGGAACATGGTCAAAGGAAACTTTTTTGCTAATAACACTGCAGAGAGGATATTCTACTCCAGCACAGGCAAGAAGGTGAGGACTTCAGCCACACAGGTGCTACACAAACCAACAGTGCCTTATGCACTTCAATAAATGTAGGCAGGACAAATTCTTAGAGACATGACAACACATCACAGAAACAGGAAAGAATGAAATATTCATAATCCAACACACTGATACTGGTGGGCATTTAGAGACATAAAATAAGATTATTCACCAAAAAAAATTGGACTTTTTGTTGTCAATTCCAAATGGAAAAGATGTGCCTTTTCTAGCTATTAATTTTGTCTTACATTGAAATTGGGAGAAAAACATAGACATGAAGTAGAAATGTACTGGCGACCTTTCTAAACTGAGGCTTTAGTTAAATATACAGAGTAGTCTTTAGAGTGAATATTTAATAGCAATTTTGAAGGTCAGCTACAGTCAGTAAACAGTTTATAAATTACGTTGAAAAATTCTTGTGATGAGTCCTTGCAATAAATCCTTTTTGTGTAAACTACAACTTATTCTACTGGGCCCTTTCTAATTTCATTCATTCTCACATAAATCAACAGAAAATCCATGGCAGTCAATGGAGTTACACTGAATACAGTGTAAATTTTTCATTTGATTTTTCTAGGAAGTGTAAACTCATTGCATCAGCTTTTCAGGATTAGTATAGCTTTAGGAGAACATGTGTTGGTGACAAAATCCACCAGAAGATCTTATGCCCCAGTAGTCTAAAAATTCCTGCTTACAAAACACTTGTCATAATTTAAAATAAGAGATGTGTGTGTGTCAGATTTTACAGGAGATGGAGGAATTGGATCAGCATCTTTTATTTTAAGTGAGAGGGTTTTGTTTAAAGAGATTTTTGTCATTATTTTGAATCAGAACATGTAAAACAGGTTTCAATCTTACAGGGCAGATTTTCTTCTCCTTAGCACAGCACAATGTCTTGTTTGCTTGAATATAAAGAGATTGCATCTTTTTAGATGTGCATAGATGGAAAGGAAAAGCCAATAAATCTCTATGTGCACAAAATGCATCATTGCCATCAGAAATAAGAAAGCCTGGCCGTGTGCGCATTTTCATTTCGAATTTACTCCAAAAGTCTTCTCGTAACTGGGACAGATGTATGACCCAGTACAAGCATTCCAATGTTTTACAGTCAAATCTCTTTTCATAGTGACTGGGTCTCTCTTCTTTCCTTACCCACCTATTTTCACGAACGAGCACTCATCGATTTCTTTGTCAGCTTTGGTTGGACAACGAGTTCAAAAGTTGTCACCAGGTGTACACTGCAACAGTGGGACTGCACCAGGCTTCATTTTTCCAGAGGATTAAACTAAAACATCATTGAATAACAGCAGACAGGTGGACACGTGAAAGACCCCCTAGAAGCAAGGAAGCACCCTTCCAGCACAGTAACATCCAAGCCTGTTACACAGCTCGACACCGCGCAGTTCACATCAAGGCTCCCCTCAAACACTAAAGCAAATCGGGTGCTAGTTTTACTTGTTTTAAACCACAAACCTTCTGCTTTCTGTGTTGCAGTTCTGTTTTCATGAAAATTTGATGCAGTACAGGCAAGCAAAAGAGTCTGGCAAATCACCCCCTAGAATTAAATACTCCTGCTAACACCTCTTGATTTTATCTGGAATTAAAATATCTGAGGAGAATACACAGCGAAATCAAGTCAGCAAAGTACATGAGAAGAAGTCAAAGAGGACAAGAACATCTTTTTTAACACCTTAACATTAAAATAACATTTAATACGATAATTTCAGATGTGTTGCAAAAGGACCCTGGGATCTTTAATAAAGGTGGGGAAATATTCCCATACTTCTCCCAGATGTACGGTGTGTTATTTTACTCAGGGGTTTTCCCTCATGTCAGGAAAAAGAAACTGTATAAAACCATCTAATGTTTAAGTACTGTTCTATAAATTTATATGGTAAGAGTTCCAGAGGACCCTTAAAAATAGGGTAGGTTAGAATAATTTTTCATACTTAAATTCTGAAACTCATTCAAACACCATAAGCAGTGTACTGGAAGGCTACATTTTCTATCAGTTATCACTATCTTCATTCATCTATCAACTTTTATTCATTACTAGGTTCATATTATAGAATTTTATTGGATCATTGACTAATGTTTTCTATTTTTCTGCTTCTGATTAATGTGTTTATTGATGCAAAACCAAACAGATATTACTTTTGGGAATAAACAGCAATACATTGAATTGAGCTTTAATGTTGGTTTCTTTACCACAGTGTCTAAAAGTAAAGAATTAAAATATCTGCTTCCATTCATCATTTCACCTACACAAGTTCCAGTATCCTATTACATGAAAGAGGTTTTGCACTTGAGACAAAAGTTTAATTACCAGGCTGCTGCTAGAATTGTGATATATTCTCAGGTAGCTATATTACCTGTGATCTCCTAGCAGCATTTCAGTGTTTTAATTTTAACCAATGAGACACTTCATTTTACATCTCCAGAACCTTGTTAAATACACCGAACAACAACAAATTTTTTATTGATCTTAATGGAGGTTTTCAATGTTAACTTCATTTCACTCTGACATCCATTTAATTCCTTTTATTCCTTGCAGTCTTTAGTTTGGCATAGGACAATGCAGTTCATTGAGGCTCTAATATGTTTAATTATGCTCCATGGAAACATGTTTAAAATTCATTCCAGTTCTAACAGATGCATATAAGCCAAATGCTTCCATAAAAAGAAAACTGGAGACTTTACAAATTTCATTCCATGCAGCAGGAAGGGAGGGTAATCCCTTTCCCATCTGCATATTTTGATGAGCTATTTTAGCCCGCGAGTCCCTAAATCTGAGGCTCTAACTTCAAAAAGGCAAACTCAGCAGTCCTGAGGCAAGCTGCAATCAGCAGACTCTACCAGCCCTGCCTCCCTCAGGCACAGAGCTGAACCAGAGAGGAACCCAAACAGTGCATGGCTGGAGGGTGCTTTAAGAAAGAGGCCACCTGCCACTTTAAAGGTAGAAAGGTGAGTGGGTTGGGACGTGCTCTGCCCTGTTCCCCACGTAGACCAGGGCTGGGCCTGGGAGAGAAGATCCCTGGAATTATGAACACAGGAAGCTGCAGCAGGCAGCAGATCCAGCTCAATGCCCACCACAATTCGGCCACCTCTAGTTTCCAGTGCTGTGCCAACATATGGCGTAAAGTTGGGTACTGCTATGAAGAAACCCAAGAGGCAGAAGCAGAATTTTATAGACAAAATCAGCATTAATTTCACAAATTACCCTGTTCTAATTCATTTATTCATAACTCTTGCAGTATCACTGCTGGTGACTGAGATCTGATAACCTCTCTAACAACACTGCTGTTGGAGTCAACACCAAACTCATCCCTTGCTGTGTAGCATCCAGCTTCCTGCCTCATCCAAAAAAATCCTCCTCTTTGGCAGGATTTAGGCATGCATGAGAGCTCCAGGTAGTGCTACTTCCATTAGTTCACCTCTGACTGGAATAACATATCATTAAATGTGCAATTTGTTTGGATGTGGAATTTTGCCTAAACACCCACCCAGTTTTCCTTTCTCCTGTATTTTCAGTCACAAATTTCCTTCAGTGACCAGAAGATCCTAGAATAAATTTGATCCTTTTTTGTTCTTTTCCCTTTGGATGTTGTGAGCTTGAATGTCAATCTATTTTCCTCTGTTAAGGATTAGGTTAACAGTTTCCTTTTTCTGGGTTGTTTTGGATCCACTTTCTCCAGGAATTTTAACTTTCCTGCATTGATGTGAGCAGCGTTATAAACAGTACTCTAGACAATGTCCAACTCCACCATATGGAGCAATAAAAGTGCTTGGGTTTCCTTATGATTTATAGGGCACAGGATGGGTAATTCAATTCACTCCACTGCCTGATTTGTTTTTCATTGCCAGTAGACATTGGGATGAATACTTTAGGGATTATTTTAATGCAGAAACACCCAGATTGCTTTATTTGTCTAGATATCAGCACATTTTCCAGTTTATGAATGGCTTTTGGTTTCATTGTTTATTCATTTACCTGGGCTGAATTTCATTTGTCATTGGTAGGTCCCATCATGTCGATGTTTTCCCCAATGAGCTGTGCTGTGCACATGAGACTTTTTTCTTTGCACATTCAGTTACTTTTAGTTGGTGTTATTACTTGGAAATTCAGTATAGATTAAGGGGATATTCTGCTCCTGCCAGCTCAGCCTCCCTCTGCACAGGACTATCATTTCAACCTGTCTGACACAAATTCAACATTTGTGTTTTGGCACAGGCTTTGCCACAACATTCCTACTAAAGTCTGAGTTTGTGACACACAACCACTAGAACTACTCCAGCTATATTTAGTTTTCACTTTTGACTTTAAAATCCCTTCTGGACTACTACAAAAAGTCTTCTAAGAATCTAAATGTGATTACCTCTAAGTCTTCCTTAAGGACTAGGAGAGCAACAGTTTATTTTTCTTATTAAATGGTTAGAGCTGCAGTTAGCCCTCCCCAGAAACTTTTCCCTGGAGGCCACATGACTATTTCATGGACATGGGCAGGCTTAAAATTGCTTCTAGCTATCAGTAAGCCTATAAAAGTCATTCAAATGCTGCAAAACATTTAAAATTGACTATTTTTAAAAATACATTTCCCAATCAGAAGTCCATCTGTATAACACAGTAGGCCGAAACAGAAAACAGATTTATTTAGCGTGATCTAAGAATGCTTATCACTCCTGCTGGAAATCCTGGTTCCTCAGACAAAAAAGATAGTCTGTAAAGACCATACTTTAATTTTAGCGCTTCCCTGAATCACTGAATATAAGAATTTTCCATGATTCAGGTGCACCATCTTTTAAATCCCTCTTATCTTTTAGAAGTGTTTAAGAGAAGACTCTTGCCATCAAAGTCAAGCCCAAGAAATCTATAAGATAAACAATTCTGTAGCCTTTTAAAGTAAAACTTGAGGAAATTAATAAAAGAGTTTTAAAAAAAAAATATATATATAAAGGGGGGACAGACGTAATGTCACACTTTAGTGTTAACACTAAAATCTAGTACCACATTATTCAAAGTTGGAAATTCCCTCCAGCAAGTGCAATGGGATACTTGTTTCTCTCTATTAATATTTCTATTTGCCTCCAGACACTGCAGAAGATAAATTTAGGTTAAAGTATTTTCTTTTTCTCCACAGACTTCTGAACAAAACTTTTAAAAATCATTTTGCTTTACAGAGATTTGATACTACACTTCCCTAATTTTATGCTGAACATCTGAACATAATAGAAAATTGTAAGGATTTAGAGGAGAAAACAACCCCCAAATTTCAGGGGTGATCCTCTACTAGTCATGGATTTCTCTACTGTTGAGAGGCAACACCAGATTTTACTGCCTGTATTGTGTCCTTTAATGCCTTTGTCTCTGGATTGCTGAATCATCTCACACAAGAAATGGTTATTTTCACTTAGCAATGTACCTGCCACTGTTCTGAGCAGCAATGTTTGCTAAGGGAGCTGTGTCCACATGGGGAAAAAAGTAGTTTCCACATCCCTTGAAATACCAGAGTGAGTAAATGACACTTTTCTGATGGAATAATATGATATAGGATGGGATTCTTGAAGGAGGCTATATGATCGTATTAAATAAAAATATTAAATAATAAAAGCAAGCCAATTCATGCAGATAATTCCACAGACCTGAAGCAAGACAGGTCTACCTCAAGCTTTCAGTTTCATGAGCTTCATAACATAAGAAGAGTCAAAGCACAAGATACAACAAAGGAATTTTTTTTTGCCACCAGTTTACGAAGAGAAGATCCAGCATGAAAATGGCTATGATGTACTATACAAAAAATTAAATAAAAATAAAAAATACTAAATCAAAAAAAAATACAGAAATCAAAAATACTAAACACATCACAATGAGCTATGTTGCTTAATTTTTGCCCTTTAACTTTCATAGAATCATACAAGCCTAGAATGGTTTGTGTTGGAAGGGATCTCATAGATCATCCTGTTCCAACCCCCTGTCATGGGCTGGGGTACATTCCTCTAGACAAAGTTTCTCAAAGCCCCATTAAACCAAGTCTTAAATTTTAAGAAGTCACTCTCCCTTACATATTTGCTGCTCCCTGTGCATTTTTATCCTTATTATTATTCCCAGCATGACTTGCAACTTCCAGGAGCTGAGCTTGGAATTGCCAGCGAGGATATTTCTGCAGCAAAACAAACTGCACAAAAATCAGCACTGTATTATCTCTACAAACATGCACTCGTCCTTACTCATTTTGCAGTCCTCAATCTAATGGATGTCAGGGTATTTAATATGGCCCATTCTTCATGGAGAGCAGTCATCCCATTTGCTGCTATGAGATTGATAGTGCTGAGTGCTATCAATCCCCAAAGCTCTGATGCAGGCCATGGACCTCAACCAAGAGATTCCTTTCTGTGCTATCAATCTCGCAGCTCTGTGCTCTCTCCAAGTCTTAAATCAGTCTGGTTGATATCTTTCCAGTTTCTGTATTCCTGCATCAGCAGTCTGGCTAAACATGGCCATCATTCACCACCTCCGTCTCAGCGGTGCTTACAAACACACTATCACTTTTCTTTTATTATTGTTGTTGCTATTTATTTTTATCACAATAACAACACTGAGGTGATCAGTGCTTTTCAAACCTAGGGAACACCACAGACCCCATGCCCCAAATGTGGAAGAGCCATACAGGGAGATTTTTACCATAGTAGGACTTTCAAACCCAGACAGCACAGATAAATACAAGCTTCAACAGCCTTGTGTTGAATAACAAGAAAATGTAACATTTGTTCCGTTATGGATGTTTCCATCTTTAAATCACCGAGCCCTGAGGCACCACAGAAAGCTCCTTCTGTTGGAGTGGAAAGGGACAAGTGGCCCTGCTCTGAGCACTACTGGTTACTTTGCCTAAGAGACATTAAGTTGTCTCCTTAAATACTTCAAAAAGCTCTACGTGCTTTGTGGTCCTGGAAAATATTTTGTGTATATGTGAACATTAAAAGGAATATTAAATTGGCTTTCTTTTTTTAATTTATATGATTTTTTTAGGCTAAGTTGATCCATAAGGAGTAGTATTTACAAACAGGCACTCCATAAAAATACCAGCAGAATCTAAGTCTTGGAAGGTAAGAGAAATCTTCAGTTGAAAGCTTATGGCTCACACAGAGAACAGTTGAAATGTCTCTCATATTCAAGTCTTAATATAAGCTGATAATTAAAGCCTTTACCATTATTGTTGAATGTGGATTTTAAATCCTTAAAATATGGGAATGTCAAGTCACCTTTCCCACTGAGACTATTTAACAATTGAAATTTATGAACCATATCCTTCATTACGACTTCCATTATGTAAGGGGATCTTAATTTTAAGCCCATTCAAATTTTCAGTGGAACGATGATGAAATAGTATGAACCATAGCTTTTGCAGAGCTGCTTCCATACAAAAACGATTAGATAATATCCTGCACAAGTATCTGGGTGATCTTTTATTTCTCATTTTTGTTCACCCTTCCCTAATTAACATGCACAAGAAATATTTCTGCATGAGCACCCTGCTTGGAGTACCAAGATGAGAATCTCTATTGAAAATCAATAATTTAGTGGTGACTCTATTTACTGTTTATTTTTGCTGCCCATAAAGGCTGTCACAAAGACAGAGGCCCAACCATGCTACACACTGGGCAAAATAACTCCATCTGAAATGTCAGAATCTACAAGTGCAGCTGACCATGGACAGACAAGGAAAGGGAAAATAATGCACACTACCAGGTCAGGAAAAGGGGAAGTGGTCAGAGTTAGACAAAACAGAGGGTGGGGTGATAAGAAAATAAGGATTGTCAGCTGATGGAGAGGGGGAAAAGCAATGCTGGACGCCTCTTGAGCTCATCTCGTGTCCTGCAAAGGGACTCCAGTGCAAAACTTGCTTGTTTTTGCTGGTGGAAGACACATAGGTTCAAACATAAAGAAAGATGAAATGAAATACACAACCCCCCTCCAACATGCAAGGCTCAAATGGGAAGTTCAGCTAAACAAAGTGCTCCACCAGAAAAAAAATAGTTATCAGTGAAAATCAAGAAAAATGTTCTTTTTATGTGAATAAGTTTTTAAATTATTTAATTTAAAAATTGATAATTTCATATAAAAACACACAGAGATGAAATTAAAATGCAGTATCTCAACTGGCCCAAGGAGCTGGATTAAGTAGATGGGGACAGAGATGTTTGTAATTACTAAGGAAAGGTCTTTTATTAGTCTCCAACTTATATATTGATTTTCTCTGATTAATTTATAAATGTGGTCTACAGAGTACTTACAATATAAGTTTTTGTAGGCATTGCTGTAAATATCTGATTTCTCTCTCATCTGTCAAGGACAGATTTCTTTATTTTAAACTAAATTTCTCTTTATTGTACAAAAGACCTCATCCAGTCACAACTTCCATCTGCGATGAATGCATCAAGTGAACTAATTTATGCCTCTTTTTGAATTATAATTACTCATTTTTTATAGAAACTGTGATTCCTGCAAGAAGAACTGATTGAACTTTCACTGCTTACAGCATGAGCCTATAAAGATGCTTGTATGAATCTTACAGTAATATCTTTACAGAAGACAGAAATGAGGATATAAAAACCTGAAATACAGTTCACTTAGATTGCAGTTTAGTGGAAGTACATGACACTTTATCAGTTGTATAAGTCCTCCTAACTAAATTATGTTACAATGATGATGCCATTAATCATGCCTGCAGTATTCTCCCCGTCGTGAGAGATATCTCCAATACACTCAGGCTCTCCTAAAGAAAAATACCACACACTCATTTATCCTCTATTAAAGAAAAATAATGGAAGCAAGGTAATTACCAGTAACAGTGATGTAAAAACCAAAACATGAGCATATGCCAAAAACAGTCGGGAAAAAATGAACAGTAAATTCTATCAGTAAAACTGTCCTGTTTTTCAGCCATAGAGTGAACTATAAAGAAACTCTATAAAGCTGTTAATGTAATGTAAATCAAGGCCTCCAGAACCAAGGTCATGCAAAAATTGAACTTTCTAAAGCCAGGAGAGGAAAGGGATGGAAAAAACCCATATCCTATGGTATACACTATCCCATCTGTTAAATAATGGGGGTCAAAATGAAGTGAGAAAGGGTATAAAGCAGCATACAAGGTAGGAATGGGACGGAGCAGGCATCAGTATGCAAAAACCATCTGTTTAAGGGAAGAATAATTAAAAGGTTATTTCAACAAAAGCAAATTAACTGCAGAGTTCAATATCTGCTTTGTCATTACAATCCACCCTAAACATTAACGCAAAGTGCAAATAGCTAGTAATTCTTTCACCTCTACAGCACGTGATGCTGGATCACAGAGTTTAGAAGAACCATTTAAAATGAGTTACTAAGGCCACTGTGAAAGAAAAATATTTATTGTTGCTCATTGGCTTTCTTCTGGAGGGAGGGTAGTTCTGCTGCATTGCAAAGAACAACCTGTGATGTGATATTTTACATTTGAGTCCCCATAGCTATCAAAAACTCCCCTCATTTGTCATAAAACTCTGACTGTAACTGCAGTGGTTCAAATGCCTCTACACAAGAAATTGAAATTGCCATGGCAGTGGTCCCAGAAGCTGGGACATGTGCTCTGGGTAGATGTGCAGGCACAGCAAGGGAACTCCAGCTGCCCCTCCACAGCACAGGCATCACACATTTATTACATGTTAACATATTTATTTATTACATGTTAACATGTCACACACCCAACACACTCAATGAAGGTGGCACTGCTCTAACAGGCAGCTCAGCAGAAGCCAAATGAAAGTTTTATCACCCCAGTTTATAACAGTTTATATTCCTTCAGTGTTTCCTTAAAACCACCTCTGAACTGAGCCCCTTTTTTCATTGATTTAAACTGTTTGAGTAGAAGCATTTTTCAGGTGCCTATACCTCTCTCAAGCAAATCAGTGTTTTTATACATCATTGCAGAGAACAGCTAAAATTACCACAGTAAAGAGAATTATTTCATTTTCCTATATATCATCCTTACATTAGGCTGAAAGCTCAACGTGTTTTGCAAAGGAATGGAAATGCCAAGAGTGACACACAGAGGCTCCATCTTCCAAACCTGCAGTTGTCAAAGGAAACACAATTTTCTGGGTTTTACACAATTAATCCTGCTGCATTTACTTAAACTTCAGTGCCTGCAAAGTGTTTCTGTGCAAGTGCTGAAATATGTGCATGCAAAAGCTGAATATGTGCAGGCAGAAATGTGTCATTAGCTTCTGCATGCACAGTAGAGAAAATTGGAACAAAAATGCCTGAAGAAAAAGATGCCATGAATTTACAGTTGAAATGGTCAAAACCCAATGGCTAAAAAGCAGCATTTAACCATCCAGCAATACATTGTGCTTGTTGTTTGTTTTAGGGGTTTTTTTTAATATGGACTCCAACATATGTGTGGGTGTGTATGTATCTTCTGGGCAGAATGTGAATTAGATCAGATAAAACACATATCAGCTCAACAGGGTGCCCCAAAACACTCACCAACCAACCCATCCATTGCTGCATTTGCCATCTTAAGCAAATTCAATTTCTTTCTTTGTGATAAAATAAGCCAGTTCAAAGCAGATAACATCTCACAATAATGAGTCCCAAAGCTGCAATTTAACACAAACCTAGCAATTCTATTATACAACACATCCAGTTCATTAAAAACAACAAGCCAGCTTGTATGTGATCTATATCACCACAAATCAAACATCAGCAAACTAAGCTGCAGGGAAAAGCATGGTCCAGTTGAAAGAAAAAAAAAAATTAAGCCATGTAATCACCTCAAACAACAGCTAATTTAGATTTAGTGTTCAGATGAATTTATATTCAAGAGCCATTAATTGTGAGATAAAAGCTGTTCTCATCCAGTAAACTTTAACCGATTGTAACTCTCCCCTATGTGAACTATAGTATATTAATAGCAAATATAATCACATTTAATGCATTATTCCACATATCTGAGCTTATTCAAATATATGGATTACAGTATCAGAGTTAACCAGAGTATCTGGTTAATCAGTATTAGTTTATCTACTGGAAATCTATGTGAAGGACAACAGAAATCCATTTACAAGATATCACTGAAATAATTTGGACTCAGTCCTTCATTTCATGAGCTGCTGGACACCTGGCAACTTTCATTATCTTTAATGAGAAGCTTCCAAACCTTTTCAAAATATGAACTGGGCACAATGGGACCCCAGCTGAAGCATCTTATATATTTTAGCATTCACACCACCATAATGCCACCAGCTATGTTGCATTATACTTGCTTCACCTTGCTTAATGGAAAGGATCTATCAGGTTTAATGCTAATGAAATATTTTAAAATTCCTCTAGGCTCAATAAAAGGCAAGAGATGTGGCCCACACATAGTATTGAAGTGGTCAATTCTAGTTTTAAAGCAACAATATACAGCTCTTTCTTACAGGTTTACCATTTTAATTGCTCTCTCTAATCCAATTTTACACCTAATAGACCATTCAGGATGCTTTGAAAGTAGTGTACATGTTACTGCAGCAATTTGCTTACTGCCTCATCATCCATCTCCTGAATTACTCTCAGTGTATTTGCTGCCACAATGTCTGAATATTCCCAGGACAAGATCTGGGAAGAGCAAAATGAGGCAGGGAATGCCCCACCCAGGCTCTGTGCCTCCACACATGCACAAGGCAGATTCCTGGGATTTAGGATGTGCAGTTACTATGGCCATTTTCCCATCTCCCACAGAGGAAAAGCAAGAGCTAGGTTATTCTGGGTTTTCACACACAGGAAAGAGAGGCTCCAATTTATTTCTCTAAATGCTACAGGCTGTGCCTTCCCATCACAAAAAAGTGGAATGTATGACAAGTACAAATCACAGCCACTGACAGAAAAGGCCAAATCTACCCAGTGATGTTCTTAATTGCACCAGAAGGCAAAAGGACATTTCCTGCAAAAATCAAGGCTACGTTACACCAGCTTAACAGGGAAGTGAAGGGCACAATATTAAAATCACCACAACAAACTGCTGACATGCCAAAGAGAGCAAAGCTGTGCTTATGACAGACTTAGCTCATCCCTAGAAGAAAATCTACTTTAAATTGCCTTATGCTTCTTTGCTGGCTGAAGAGGGACCAGTGCTACCACAGGGCAAAGACAGAGACCAGGGTGCCTGTAAGGATCTGGCTACCTGGTGGGATTTTGCTGTTGCCTTGATGTTTTGGGAGCAAAAGGGCCAGAGTTGTGTGCCTTGCTCACAGCAGTGGTTGCTGAGAAGCTGAATGCTTCTTTCAGGGCTTCTTGGGGTCACTAATTTGGGGTTTTATTACATAACAGAGGGTGCTCACAGGGTCTGGTGTGGGCATTTGTGTGCTCTGGATGCTTGAACACAACATTCATTTCTACACAAGTAGTGGCAGCAGGAGCAGAAAGGCAGTACATTAATTAAAATGCAAGCGATTTGGGGAAAACATGGTGCTGCAACTTTGGCAAAACCTGAGAAATTACTCTGCCCTGACACTGCCTCCAGAGACTCCCTGGCCTCAGGAGGAAGAAGCAGCAACTCACTTTGCATGAGGAAGGGAGTGAGGAGTGAGAGACACCACTATACAAGAAATTCAAATTCAGAAATTTCATCTTTCAACTATCAAAACCTCACATTGTTTCAATGTTTCCAAATGTATTCAAGAGCTCTTAAATTCTCTGAAACCACAGCAGAGCCAGACAGTCTGAACCAGAAATGTGAGGACTCTCAAAATACCCCAGGGTCAGGAAATATGTCAGTCCTGGGTCTGTCCCCAGTGGCCCAGTAAGAGGAATTTTCCTGACAGGCCCCAAAAGCCATGAAACCTGCTTCTTGGAAGTGAAGGGAGGATGGATAGGGAAAAATTTCTGTTACATTTTCAGCTGGGATTTTCTAATTTTATGGCAAGTGAATTTTCTCCTGAAAAAAAAAAATGACTGTGATGGCAACTCCCCAGACCTCAGTCCTGCTCTTATCTGCAATGCTTCCCTGAACAGGATGGACAGTGAGCAAAATCCTAGAGGCTTGGATCACTTAGGCAGATAAGGACACATTCTGCAGAAAGAGATGTGCTTCCATGGGCTGGAAAACATCACAAAATACACCGAAATGTGTCAGCTAAAAGGCACCAAAACCCCATGGATACCTTCCCCTTTAGGAGAGTGCAGAGTGCCAGGATTCAAAGATATGAGCAGTGTTTAACAGCCACCAGCTGCTGCCTCCTGTGCTGGGTGCACAAGGCTGCACATCACATCACGCCTTGCAGGCTGGATTCTGAGATGTTCAGCTTTGCAGCAAGGGAGTTTGGGGATTAATACCTTATTATCACAAAGACACATATAATTCAGCAGTTTGCTCAGTTTTGAGCAGGGTCCCAAGCCTGGCACTTTGCACAAAATCTGTCTTAAGCCAAAACAATGACAGATTTCCAAACAAGCTTCCAGTTGCTGGAGGGGGGAAGAGAAGGGCAATGAAAACCTGTTCTAAATAAAATGGACTTCTAGTGCCAGTGAGCAGTGAGCAGTACTATCTAGTCTCAGCCAGGTTTTCAATTGACAGAGATGGGATCTAAAAATTGCATTCAATAACAGGATTTTTAATCTTTAGAGACACTCCTTGTCTCTAAACAGTGGTTGAGAGGAGCTAAACAGAGAAGCTGATCAATGTGTCATAAACACAGTGTGTATGAATATATATACAGATATTGTTTAGTCAGAAATGTTTTGCAGCACCATTCCCAATTGACAAAGGGCTTTTGGTTAACAGATCTCCAGGTCAGCCAAGGTTTCATCATCACTGCATATTTCAGCTGCTCTAACAAACCCAGAGCAGTCTTGCAACTTGGTAATCTTTTTAACCTCCTATTTCACAAGTTTAACTGTAAGTTTTACTCCTTAATTGTAAAGGAGTAAATTCCTACTATGAGGCTTTCCAACTTAACACAGTCCATAACTTGAGCAACACAACTTTATGATACAGACATGTGTTACATGGTGCCAATACCATGGAACATATCAGCTACTGTTACCTATAGCAATTGCTAGTTTAACTTTGCTGCCAAAGAGCCAGAGTGAGAGTATTTTTGCAGACATTAATTTTAGTGTTCTGTTTCAGTGACTTAAAAGCCCCCAAAACTATAGATTTGCATTGATACCTGCTACACTGCTCTGTGCTTACTTTTTTTTTTTTTTTCCCTGGAAAACAGTAAGTCATTGCTACTTTGGCAAAGCTGCAAAATGAAGTGACCAAGAACTACAGAGCTGGCTCACACTGTAATCTATGTTTGCCTTACTTGAGAGAGGGCACAGAAGTAAGGCAAGACTTTAGATACAAAACATACCACATACCATTCTCAGCAGCAGCTGTCAGTACTATTCCTCCAGCATAGTAAATTATGCTGGAAATTAAATGAGAAAATACTAGATTTCCAGATCCTATACATTGAGAAGTGATATACAGGATGAAATATTGCTTCTCAGATAAAGCAGCAGCCCTCGCCTCCAACTCTATACCCCAACAGTCACCAATGAAATATAATTGCTGGCAAGAGAGAGGTAAAAAATGAATCAGTGGCTTAAGCATGAAACTGCCAGTAAGCAGGCAGACAGGGCACCAAAAGGAAGCAATCTTCTCACATGGATTAGCTTGTTTCTCTCTGCTAACTTACCACAATTAATACTACACACACCAACAACTTGAAATATAAAATAAAGAGAAGATAAAACATTTTGGCAAGCTGTTGCTATTGCCTTTAACTGGAGCAAGACATGTAGCATCAATATCAGGCTCATTGAAGGAAGTGTTAAGTTCCTCATATTTGTTGTGCTTTTAATACCTTTTTTTTCATAACTTATCTTTTTGAATAAAGTTGAAGCAATAGAATGCCAGACAGTTATTTGACATCGTCACCATGATTTCCTGACTTATGCTCAATTGTGTTTCCTGAGTAACCTCTTTGTGTTTTCTCATTTCCAAGACACAAAGAACTCAGAAATTCTGCTAGATCCCTGTGCCTGGAGGCAGATGATGTTGCTGTGACCTGGGGCACAGCTCAGCCTCCTGCCCATGAGAAGCTGCAGCCTGGCCCAGAGCAGGAGGTGGGAGAGGTGCAGCAGAACATCCAGGCTGGCTTTTGCCCTCACTGGGATGCAGTTTGCACTCACAGTGTGCAGCACCTGAGGCTGACAGGACAATGCCAGCAGTGGATTAAAATGGTGACAGTAAATGACGTCTGCCTTGCAGCCTCCTCCAGCAACCCACTCCATGAATGGTCCACACCCAGATCCTGATCACCTTGACTGGGCCTCCAAGGGTTTCCCATGCTGTATTCCACATTTTCTCAGCTATAAAGTGCTCCAAGAAGAGTATAGGGAAAAGCTTTTTTCATACTGAAGAACTTCCTTTGTTTCCCTTTCATTTTTTTCTATATGTGTTGCTTTAAGAGCTGGCTCTCCATTTTCTACGTGATCTTGGCTGTGACCTATTCCACCATGTAGCTGGAAAGTGAAACTAAAATTCTGGCTATCCCTACACTTGCAGCTGGCTTTAGCCCTACATCCCAGCCTCTGTGATCTCTGGAGCCCCAGGCAGGAGCTGCCATTACTCCTATGCTCCATACAAACCTATTCTGAACTCACAGACATAAAAAAATCCTATTTTTAAAAGAAGTTCTTAGATCCTGTCTTTGAAAGATAAATGCCAGCTGAAAACAGGGCCAAGATACACAGACTAGAGAGGACTGTCCATCTCAAGCCACTTCTCTGAGCATCTCAAACTGGCCTGTATAATTATCACATCAGTTAATTGCACCTTGTAAGTGGTCTGCATATGGGTTGGGACAGGCCTGATCAGAAAGCAGCAGTTTGCAATTGCTTTTTTCTTAAATTCACAAATATTTTTAGCTCATATTTTACCTGCGAGCTTACATATTAAACCCAATTAAAACTGCACTTTGTTCTTTAAAAATGAAACTCAATATCAGCCACTCTCCTTTTATCTCTTTGGTGCAGTCGTACTGCTGGAGAGAGAGTAATTAATGAAGAGAATCAAAAAGTTTCCAAAGTGTTTCCTCTTCACAATATAATAATGATTATATTAATGTAGTGTTTTTATTAAATGAAAATCAAGCCAACCTAGGCCTGTGAGTGTTGCTTCACAGGCAAAGAAACCTTTATTAGCATTCCCTAGCTGCTGCTGCAATTCTTTCAGGGAAGTTTTATTGCTGCAATATATATTCTCAGGTCTGCTACTAGATTTTTGTCTTGTTTATGGAATTTAAATGGTGTATTAGACTAAATTCTTCACTCTGCCTCTTTCCAGAAATGGAGATCGTAGACAGATGAGTTGATGGGAAGAAAACCAAATAGAAATAAACCCCCTAACACTTTTGTATTAGAATTCAGTAAGCAACCACATTTGTATCAGATATCAAATTCTCTGCTGACCTCTGCTGAAGTTGAGAGCAAAGGAAACATGGTCAGGCAGATGCAAGAGCCATGTGTTACCCTGATCCCAAATCCAGAGCTGTGAGGGTGATGCACCAGCACTGCAGCTCTGAAAACTTCAGTGTTAATGTTGGAAAAGAGCTTTAAGATCATCCACCCCAGCTGTCAAACCCAGCTCCACCACCATGCTCTCCATTAAACCATGTCCTCAAGAGCCATAGCTACACATTGTTTAACACTTCCAGGGCTGGTGACCCCACCACCTCCCTGAGCAGCCTGTTCCAATGCTTTACAACCCATTCCATGAAATAATAACTGATCTAAACCTCGTCTGGTGCAAGTTCAGGCCATTTCCTCTCATCCTGTCATTGGTTCCCTGGGAGAAGATACTGACACCCACCTCAGTACATCCCTCCTGTCAGGGAGTTGTAGAGAGTGAGAAGGTCCCTCCTGAGCCTCCTTTTCTCCAGGCTGAGCCCTACCAGCTCCTTCAGCTGTTTCTCATGAGCCTTGAGCTCCAGATCCTCTCCCAGATCCATTGCCTTTCTCTGGACTCACTCCAGCACCTCAACATCTTCCTTAGAGAGAGGAGCCCAAAACAGCATGGAGTTTTCTCCTCCCTCCCTATCATGCTGACTCCCAGTGCAGGGGCTGGGACACTCCCAGAGAAGCTGTCCCATGCCAGGCCTGTAGTGATGCAAAATTCGGGTTTTCTAAAGTTATGTATGTTTTTTTATTATTTGTCTTGTAATGGTTCAACCCTGTAATCTTCCATCCCCAATCCCCCGTGGCCTTTCCCTGAGACAGATCCTGTCAATCACAGTTAACCACACTCTAAGCCAGAACAGTTCTAGTAAGACCCCAAGGTGNCTTCCCCTTATGTTGATAAATGAGCAACAGCTGGCTGGTGAAGCAGCTCAGGAAGTCAACATACAGGCCAGCTCTCACACTCCTGATCTGACCAAGCTGGGATCTCATGTGGTTCAATGCATGGAGCAGTCAGAGCGCTGGACCTTGCTCTGCTTCTGCTCTTTCCATCAAGAAGCCCTAATGCAGAAGGGCCTCAGCACAGGCCCAGCAGTGCACAGACTCTCTGAGTCACTGGGGTTATGTCCTCTGCTCTGAAATCTTGTTCCCCTCTTAGACAGTTTATTTCCACTAAGCAAACAATCCCAAAATTCATATAGTGACTGCCAAGATGCTAAAGGAAGAAATTAGGTAGATGCTTTTCTCAAATGGAGCTTTCTCCCCTGTCCTACATTTCAAAAGGGATGGGACAGGGAGTGCCTGCCTTTCCCCAGGGTTTCTCTCCATCTGGTAGGCAGTTTATGTAAATAAAGTCATGCTGTGGCCCTCCCCTTGTTCAAATGGGAGCAGACAGCTTCTTTCCCTGCAGCATTTTGGGCCCCAGGGCTTAGGTTTAAAGCCAGAATAATTCTACTGAGTTCAGTGGAGTTACACTAACATTAAAATGGAGGAGTCTGAATCTTGCATCTTAGCACTCCAATTTGCTGGCGTTATTTTATTTATTCAGCTCGTCTTTCCAGAAAACATCCAATTTAGATAATAGCTAGTGGGAGAAGCAATCCCCTTTAGGGATCAGCAGTGGTTGTTATATGATTTCTTAACAATTTTCTCAGTGGCAAACAAGTCTGCTACTGAAATAGTACTTCTGTAGCATGTGAGAGTACAGCTTCCAGAACTACTTAGGTCTATTAGAGCTGAGGAAAAAAACCCAACAAGTTCATAATGCAAGGTTGAATCATTCACAACAAATTCAGAGTTTACTTGGCCTCCTTTTCTCTTGGTTAGGTTGTGCTTTTTTGGCCTCAAAAGGCCAAGAGACAGTGCACAAGTGTATCCCCAATCCAAAAGAGGGGCTGAGGAAAGCTTTTTTAATAATTTACTGCTGGCTAGGTTGGACTACTTGGCATGTTGAGGCTGTAGCATTGTTGGTGTGTAACATGGCTGCTGGCACATGTAGAAGACAAAAATCCAAATATTTTAGGGCTGCTGGAAATGGTTAATAACACCAAACGCTGCAATTAAATCGGATTGGATTATTCAGCCTGCTATTACTTGTACACCCACAGATGAGAAAGACAAAAGGTCAGAGTGGGATCTTCTGACTTTCCATTTCTTGACAAACTGCCCTGCCTAAAGCACTCCTGTGGTGGAGGCTGTGTGGGGTGTTTGAGGGTTGTTTCTCCACACATAGAGTTAATGCTTCAGCAGGTGGATCTCTGCTCAAAATTCCACTAATGATACACAAAAAGCAGAGCAAATTTAAGCAGTCTTCTTTGATTATATTTATTTTCCAATACAAATCAGAAAATAAATCAAGCTAAACCTCTCTGTTAACATTTATTAGAAACACTGGCATTTCTCATTAGCTACTTTGTCATTAATTCACTTTTCTTTATTTTAGTGGGCTTAGATTGAAGCTTACTTTTTGACAGCAGTCAGGAAAGCTAAGACATGTGCAAAGAGCACATTTGTATCCAGCTACACAATGCTAATTTTGAGGGTCTGACAGACTCCTGCTCACATAGACCCAACACTTTTCCAAACTTCATCTGATGCCTACATTTCAGGCTACAACTCATAACTTTGGGATGAAATGAAAAATTCTGACAACAATGAATTGATTTCATCTGGACAATTAGCAAAGTACAAAGGGAATAAATAAATTAAAAGATGGTCATAAAAACTACAAGAACATTCAGAGAATACACAGCAGCACCACCATTCAGGAATAAGATAAGCCAGAGGAATATGATGAAGGGAACCCTACAAAATTCAACAAAGACAAGCACAAATAATCCCCAGACACAATACTGGCTGAGGACCAGCCTGGGGGTCTTGGTCAACAGTTGTATCAAGCCCTGAGCAGACTGATCTGACCCCAGAGTTGATCCCACTTTGGGCAGGAGTCTGGAGATCTCCTGAGGTCCTTTCCAACATGAATTACTCTTATACAGCACTCAAAGAAAAGGTGTCTACCAGCTTGCTAGTTATTTATACCTCCTCTTTGGTCCAGCACACCACCATCCTACCAATAATCACAGGAAGATACGAACTTGGGGAATGCTTCAGAGCCTGCTGATGGTTCAAACTACATGTGCAATACACTCAGGGTATCTTCTACCTTCAAGTACACATTAACTCATGCAAATCACATCCACATCTACAGTATGATGAGAGTAACAAGGATTTTACAAAGACCTTTGGAATCACAGGGATGCCATTAACAATCTCATCAAAATCCTTGGCACTAACACAGCCCAGCTTTACCAACAGTTAGATTTCCTACTAGCAGCAAACCCTTCTAAGGCACACTTGCATTAGTCCTTCTGCCCTGCTCAAAAAGCTTTAAAAAGAACTACAGGTATTGTATACAAGTTTTGAAATTTTCAAATTACCGAAATTGTTGCAGCAGAGAGCTGGTTTGGAGCAATGGCAGACACAGCCACAGTCCCTTATTCTCAGGGACTTTGGGATAAAATTGTCTTTAGGAAACAATTGCTAATTTCCACTGACTTGCATTTTGGGAGTATGCACAGCCTCATAGGAAATTTATAAAAAGAACAAGATTCTCCTTTCCACCACTGTGTTTGTGGAGGAAGTTATTATTATTCTAGCTGTTATCCCACTTTTCTGAGAGGGAAAGGTTGAGATGATTTAAAGAGAGGGCGGGTTTGCTGTTATTCAACAGGCAGAGTCTTTTTTCCCTTGAATCTGTGCAATACTCCTCGCAATCACATTTTCAATAAGAAATGCCTGTATGATCACAGAAGCCATCATTACACACCAGGCAACTACTCCTTGTTCAGTTGTAGTGTCAGATACACACAAATATCAAATACTATTTGCATGATATCCTTCATTAGCAAAGGTTAGTTACACCTCTTGCACTTGTAAGGCTCTTAGCTCTTATCTCTAATTACGCTCTGGCTTGCCCAGCTGCACAGGGAAATTGCATTGATACAATCTTTAGAACTCACTTAGACCTGCAAGAGCAGGTTTGATTTAAATTACACAGATATCACTGACTCTACCTCAGGAACCCTGAGATCAGAATTTGCTGTCTATTATTAATAATAAAAGGATTCAGAATGGATTTGTCATGGAATGTGAAGCAGGGCAAACTGTGCCTCCTGGGACGTGACCTCTGAGAAACAAATTTACTCCAGCATATTATCTGAATAAAGGCCTCGTATGAAACCCATGGATGTCAGCGGGAAGGTTCTCAGGGGGCCAGCCTGGCAGATTCAGAAGGAGAGCACTACATCCTGCATTAGCTCCCTGACAGCTCTGCCTGTCCTGGGGCACAGCTACCAAGGCAGAGGTTTGCAGAGGTGAGGAAATGGCTAAACTGAGTGAGATCCTGAGGCTTAGTTCACGGACTGGGGACATGGAAGAAACCTGAGGACTGGAGAGATGGAAATCTCACTCATCAGACTGAGGGATCCTAAAAATGAGTAATAATGAGGCTCATATGTTATAGCCAGTTATCCATACAGCAACTACTGATAGTTTCTAGACATACAACTAGTTGTAGCTGGTTGCAGTAAGGAAGCTGATGGGTTGAATGAGTTGTATGTGGTACTTTGAGACAGGTGGGTCAGGATGAGAGGGACACCACTTGATGAGAATTCCCCTGGAGTTGGGATGGTGTAGAGGGCAAGTTCTTCTCCACCTTTACTGGACAAAGCCCTGGTGAAGGAACTGGGGCACCTGGGAGGAAAATCAAAATGCTTCTCCAGCTTCTGTGCCCAGCACCTGCCATGCCATCTGCTGCCACTGCCAGTGCCACCTGGGCAAATCACCGCTCGGATGGAGCACCAGGGACAGTAACCCTGGGAAGGGCACAGATGACATCCCACAAGCCTGAAGCCACAGTGGCTCTGTAAGCCACAAGCAGAGCTCTTCTCACTCCAACCAGGTTGTACCACAGCCATCACACACACTGCAGCCACCAGAGACGGCTGAGTGGCATTTGACAGCTCTGACCTATGTTATATCTCTGTGCATAATTGTATTTTTCATAAGCCAGCTGAGATGAAATGAGTTCAGATATTGACTTTGATTCTCTGGCTATTAAAAACACCCACATTTGCATGTATTTCATATAATTTGAGAATACTTTTAATTCATCAAGAAACAGTACAGATGAAAGTTCTCTGAGTTGGTTTGCTTATCTACACTCCATGTTCATTTACATCAAAGACTTCACAAATTTCAGAGCTAAGTCTGATATATTTGAGCCACAAACAACTATTAAATACCTGTATTTTCAAATAAACTTAGATTACATTTCAAAATTGCTGCAATGAATATACTGCCTATATATTGTCTGACATGTACAGAATCAACTTAAGTCTCCACAAAGGGAAACTGATCAACTTTCTGACTTTGATCTGGACACGGTTCATTTGCAGAAGCCCAAAAAGGAATTATTGTGCTTGCTGACTTCCTGACATGGCTTTTGAGGTTAGAAAACAACTGTTTGCTTTGCAAAGGAAAGCCAGACCTTAGATCTAGTAGATATAGGTATGGCTAAATGCTTGTGCTGTTTGTATGGGTACAGCAGGGGAGATAGATAGGAAATTTGACCACAAAATTGCTCTTCACCACTTTTGAGACACCGCTCCAAGATCCTGCTTTGATTCACACAACACACAGCCTGAACAAATAGCAACTGTGTAGCTTGGTTACTGTGTGTGTTGTCAAGTTTTAGTGAAGTACCTCACACTTGTGCAGGGGGGAAGAGTCTCTGTTGCAGCTCTTTAAAGCTCAAGTTCACAGGAGAAATATCCTCCGTGGCCCAAGCGTGTCTTGTTTCCAGGTGACTCACCCGAAGTGATGATCTCCCTGCTGTATTACATTTTATGGGCTACTAGAGGAAGAAAGGATATTTTAGTTCCAAGTGTGACAAGGGATCTGATCTGTAAACAGGAACCATAAAGAGTAAGCTGCTGCAAAAGATAAAATAGAAATGGTCTAAATGTCATAAGCGGTACCGGTGAAGGGTCAAATTTTTGGATTAAGAAACATTTCAGACACTAACCTCAGAAAGAGCCACACTCCTCTCAACAATATCAAAATTCTCTTGATAAAAAGGAGCAATTTACTGCTACACAAGAGTTACTGTGCTTTTTTAACCCAGGCTGTGTTATAATCCCTCCCTGACAAACAGCCAAAGCCTCTTGGTGTCCTACAAGCCCAGCACTTGTAGACTTGCCAGGTTGCCACATGGGAAACCAGTTCATGAAACCCTAAACTGCAAAGGAACCAAGCCAAATGCCATATGGACAAATTGCCAGTTCAAGTGCTTTTGCGAGTCTTGGTGTTCCTTTGGAAGTCTGGGATGAGTGAATTCTTCCTCCTGCTCAAATACTGTGTCAGACATCTAGAAGGTCAAGCCTTGGGAGCACTCCTCGAGTTAATGCATTTATTTTTCAGAACAGCAAGTTCACTGATTAGCAGAATCACATCACAAATACTCAGCTATTAAATGTTCCTAACACAGCTGCCTCAGGGGAAGCAAGGAAAAGGTAAATAACGTAGACATGTGATGAAATGAAACACAGTCATCCACAGGAGCAGAAGCATGGCAAGTTCCACAGCCTGATACCAGGAGGTGCTGCTGGGCATCCTTCCAAGAGGCAGTATTAATTAGTATGCATATCTAGGCCCTGATTTCACAGTCCTCCAGTAACGTTCAGTCTCGCAAGAGATTGCAGCAACCTTGGCAGCTCTTACGTAAGATTCACATTTTGCAGAGGAAGCTGTCCACTGTGCTTCCCAGCTGAAAGCTGCAAGAACTTTCTTTCCCTGTCTCATTTCATTAGCTTTGACTTGCAGTGATCACCCCCACAAGACTCCAGCCCTCGCTGAGCAGCGGCTGCATGGAGTCTCCAACCAGTTCTGAGTGACACATCCCTGGCAGAGAGTCCAGATCTAAAGGCATCACATGTATCAAAACTGCTGCATTAACAGTGATTTAATAATAAACTATTAGTAATTTAATTTAACTGGCAATTTTTGCCCTTTTTTGTCTTATTAAACAGATCAAGTTATGTGTGTGTTGAAAAATGCTCTGTTCCATTGTGGTTGCTTTATAAATATGTTCCTATTTCAGTGAGGTTACAGAGCACATAAAATTTTCATATAACTGAAATGAGCTGTGTAGGGTAAAAGTAAATGCCAGCAGGCATCTAAATATTGTAGCATCTGTTATATTTTACACTCTGTGATCACAAATCTTATAAAGCTTCACTGCATTTTAGCAGCATTCTTCACAAACTATTGAAGATTGATGGCTAGTGTAATTGCCATATCTGATATGCTATCATTTTTAATATACTGAGCTACTGCAACTGCCCCTTTCTTTGTACCATCAACCTATGTCTATTTTATGTTTCCACAAAGAGCATATTGTACCAGCAGCCAGTTGTATTACTACCAAGTAATATTTTTACACACTGTACTGTTATCTTAATTTTCACTGCAATACATTGTTATATGTAAGTACAGACAATACAGGATAGTAGGCAGAAAGATAAAAACATGAGCCTTCCTTTCATAAACAGCTACATATTTCAAAGGTATTATATTTTTATTCCTTTTCTTGTTGGTTATTATCTGTACTTTCGAGATAAGACTGGTTCAAAATGGATTAGGCTGATGAAAATGGACTTCTAAATTTCATACACATTTGCAGATTATATTATCCAGAAAGAACAGTGCATATGCATATGCAAATTTCTAACCAAATTGAAAGTTGCTTAAGTCAAAAACACAGCCTGGAGTTAGATGGAGATCAAGAATCCTAACAAAATAGTTACATGCATAATGAATATCTATTTAGAAGCACAAACAACTACCTCACTGCCTTTCCATCCATCCTGCTGACTAATGATGTGCACGATTTGAAGAAAAAATTAGTCTTAAGGAGCAGCACTTGCACCTTGTTGATCAATTCAACAGGAAGCTCCTGAAAAAGAAGCAGATAAAGTACATTTCCTTCAAATCAAATAAAGCTCTCATTTGTCATCCCCAGCCAGGCCCATTACTACAAACTACACTTGAAATACATACAAAAGCCTTTGCTTTAACTTCTAAATAAATACAGCATTTCTGTTGGCAATGAGAGCACAGTGTCAGCCAGAGCTAGCTGCTGATTTCCCCACCAAGAGAACTCTTCTTATTTACAAACAGCATCCAGTTGCCATTCTGTTAGCTCTGACTCCAGAAAATCAGAGGTTTAAGCCAACAAACATAACCTGCCCTTTCATTAGTTGTCTGCAGACACAGGACATGCTAACTTTGGTGAACATCTATAATAATTCAAGCTAAAATCTGGCAGCAGGAACCCATGTTTGAACCTTTCTTCACACAAAAAAGCACAGCTGGCTACAGCTGAATTCCCCATGGGGCTAATAATTTCTTGATTTGCAGGAAAATGCTCTCAGGGCTCTCCTGAGAGCAAAAATTTCTGTAGATTGTTTAACTTGCTCATCTTACTCTCAGAGGGCTTGTAAATGTGCATTAACACCTATGGCTGTAATAAATTCAGAGGAAAGGTGTCAGTCTTTGAGCAACTAAACCTCACTCTTTTGAACCTTGTTTCCATGAACAATATACGAAGTCAAACATTTCTCATTAGCGGAAAAAAAATGAGAATGCTTCAGAACAGCAAAAGTAATAAAAAACACTGAACATCTGCAGAGATATGGTTTAATGAACAAAGACTATTGAAGGCACTCACTGTCCTAATTTCCACTAAGTTGACAGACAATGCCCCAAAACTGCCTTTCATATCCAACATTAACTAATAAGCTAATCAGAGCAGAACAAGCCATTTGTGTAGGACTTTAAAATAAAGAATGGCAAGTATAGTTCTGTAACATATGTAGCATTTTGTTTTTGTTTTTAAACAAGAGAATGATTTGTTTTGCTAAAAGATGCACACACACTTATGCTGAATAGTCTGTTCAGTATAAAAATTCCCAGATTTGTCTAAAATTGCCGTGCACTTTGCCTGAGCTGCAATAAACTCTACAATTGTGAACTCTGGCCAAAATTCCTTGCAAAGCCTGTAAGATGTAGCTTGCCATAGTCCTGTCATTTGGCACTGAGCTGATTTTCTGTGGTGACCCTCCATGCACCCATCAGTTTAGCATCAATATGTGCTTGGCAAAAATGTCTTTTTCAGATACTCCCCAGGATCATTCAGTGCATTTGCTGCAGACACTAAACTTTACTCAATAGAAAAGTTCTGGTTAAAATGCCTATTCCATGACTCAGTAGAAATATTTTATTACAATTAGAAGCCATAATAGAGATGTAAAAGAAAGGAGGTTTACGCTGAACTTATTTTTACCCAGAACTGAATTTGCAGCTGCGACATTCATGTCCCCTGTGGCTTCAGACTTGGAATTGATCTGAAAATAGGTTTGGGGAGATACTTTGAAGTCTGTCATCTGTGGTCATTTGCTTGAATCCTGTATCCTCCCTATTTTCTCCAAAATGCCAGCTCTTTGGAGCAAAGGCTTCCATCTTCTGACTGTTGTATGGATCCTAAGATTAATGCTGGGACTAGTCAGTGTGGTTTGGGACTTCAGTGATAGTGTGATTTAGTAAAAGTCAGGCACTGTGTAAGCAGAAACTATTCTAAATTATAATAATTATTGTAGACATTAATTTTTACTAGGATGAATCCATGAATGTACAAGCAGACATTTAAAATTTAGCATATTCAACATAATTTTATCTAGCCAGTGAAACTATAGAAGACTAAAGATAATGAACTCAAAATTATATTAATAGCAACTGAAACATATCCAAACACATAAAAGTAGAAGCTACTGAGGAAAAAGAAAGTTACAGCACTGCTTTTTAAACACAGAGCTCAATCATTTTCCTCATTTCATTTCTGAACTATTCCCAGGTATGGGCACTTTAGATCCTTTAAATCTGAGATACCACATTGCCCTTCTCCTCAATGACCTGGGCTGCCCAGATAATGCTGGGAACATGAAAGGTCATCATTTACCTCACACAAAAACTTTTTATTTTAAGAAACAGTTCAAACAGGGAGCTCCGCTCACATAGCATAAACCCACCACTAAGCACTGAATTAAAAATTACAATGGATCTCTGAATTAGATGTGCAGAAATCTTGGCAGGGGGGTTTGTTTGTGGGTTTTTTTGAGTTTGTTTTGTTTTTCTATAATAATTCCCCAGTCCAGTACACTGTGGAGCTGCAAAAATAACCATGTTGAACCAGGGGAAAGGCTGTATTTTCTAGCATCAGTACTGGTCTATGGCAGCTAAAGATCCCTGTGAAACTACTGCTCCAGACTAGAAACCAAAATTTGCAGGAGAAAAAAAAGACACTGAAGTGAAGATTTTACCTCTGAGATTAATTTAAACAAAGGTGTCCAGGTGCAAACTGGTAGTTGAGAAGCCCAGAGGCACAAACATGGTGTTTTATCTTATCAAGCTGTGGCATTTATGGGAGAAATGGAAAGTTCGTATTTGCATTGCTGACTCAGTTACAAGGTATACAAAAACGCTGACCTTTGTGATGTTTGTTTTGTGCAGAGGGTATAGAAACACACCAACGTTCCACTTGCAAATGAATCAATTGCACAGATAAAAAGTTGATATTGTATAGCTTATGACCTGTCTTTTGTTGTTTGAAAAGGCAAAACTGTGTCTCCTGATTTTTGAAAACAAAGATGAAAAATGTCCCTCTGGATAGTGAAGGATACCTTCTCACCCTGGAGGAAGGGAGCACGAGGAGCTGAATTTGAACCTTGTGTTCCTGGGTCAGTGTGGGTACAAATACCGTTAAAACATGAAGGTCACATCTCAGTGTGCCAGAGGGCTGAACCCAAGACCTGCACCTGGGAAAACTTAAAGGTTTCAACTCAAAGATTTAAATTCTCTCTGGTCTCTATCCTCACTTCCTCTCCTATATCATGGCATGAACAATTTTACTAAGCTTCTTCAGAGTCAGGAGCAATGAATGGAATTGATGTTTGCAATGTGTTTACACAAGAAGAAATGTGTGAGTGATAAATGTTCTTGCAGTTATTGATAAGACTGAAAAATCTGCACAGGTGGAGGAGTTGGTGCCTCAAGAGCTGGGATTGCTTTTAAAAAGACCTAGATCCTGTTAGAATATATTGGGTAAACAAGGCAGAGTGAATAAAGGTCTCATGAGCAGTGCCAAGTCAACAAGGCTTTATTTACACGATCCCATCATTCTGCTGACAGATTCAGCAGCTGTAATATCTAATGCAAGACTAATGTGATTCCTCTTGTGTCTGTCAGCAGTGACACTCCATGACCTTGGTGGAAACCGGAGAAGGAAGAGCACTGAGAAATCCTGTTAACAGAAGAAAAAACATGGAGAAAAAAAGTGGAGCCAGAGGTTCTTACAAGACACCAGGAGCAGCACCGTGTTAATAGTCCCATTGGGAATGGAGTGTGTCTGACCACTTGATGTCAGACTTGACCCACATTTCAGTCAGCCTCCAGGGCAACAGAAGCTTCAGATTAATTTGATACAAACATTACTACACTTGAAAGATGTATTTGGAAAGACTTTTCTTTAGAACACGAGTTGTGGAAGGTCAAATATATGAAATAACATGAAAAGCGGTATTTGAATCTTGACCTACTCAAAGCAGCTAATAAAGTTCCTCACGGCAAGAAACTCACACGGTGCTCAAATCTTAATTTGAGAAATTTAAATCCTTAGATCAAAACAAGTCTTGGGAGTGTAGGGAAGCTGGCTAAGGCTTCACTTCAGGCATGGTTCTGCAGAAACCAGCCAGCTAGAAATCTGGCATCCAGCACTCAGTCTCTTGGAAATACAAAACACAGATATACTTTCAGTCCCCAAAGCACTGACATATTGATCAGCCAGTATTAAAGCATTTATTGCTCCTTGCAAGGTAGAAAACTCTGAAGTTGTGACCTTACATCTCCTTCCAGGCACAGCTGTACAGCCTGTGCTGATCCCAGCCTGCACCATCACCTCCCTGTCCAAGGTCATTGCCTTCTGAGCTTCTTGCCAGGATATGCATGAGGTGTTCAAGCAATAAAATTTTTTTCTGTTGCAGAAATGTGGTTTCACAAAATGGAAGAAAACTAATCATCAGCTTCTAATTTGGGCATGACAAGCCAAATCCTCATTGGAAATAGGTCCATTTAAACACTTCAAAAAGCTTTTCTGCCTTTGCTTCCATCAAAGCAAGTGAATTAGCCAACATTTAAACTGTTTAACAAAGTCAGGTGCCTTGGACTTAAACCAGATAGAGAAATGCACCCAACTGCTCCTCTGATGGATGAATGGTGGTAAACAGAGCAGAGGAAGGGGTGTACCACCAGGCTCCAGAAATGGTATGTGACAGAAACTACTCCCAGGAGATCTTTATCCACCACCTAAATCCCCAGCTCAGGAAAGCATTAACCAACACTGCTTAACTTAACTGTGCTTAAAGCTGCACTATGTTCAATGGAATGGAAGCATTTAGTAAAAATTACACTGGAGCATAAATGACTTATGAAAGAATGAACTTAAAACTGTCCTGAAATACCTCCTGAATGATGTCTAGGTCTTCACAGAGGCTTGGATATCAAGAAAATTAGAGTGGGTCATATGAAGAACTAAAATATTAGCACAGAAAGCACAAGGCAGTGAGAAGAAAATGGACAACTGAGTGTAAATTTAAGCATCTCCAATTTATTCACAAAGTCACCAATCCAAGACATCAGTGCAGTGAAGTTTGGCATGAGCTCAGATTTCAGTGGCTTTAATGGGGTTTAAGCACTTAATTTTGCTGCTGTCAAGGTTTCAGGGATCTAAACCAATACGGCCCTTAAGTACAAGATTCTCTGTACTTTTCTCAAGCAAATAAAATAGAAATAAAAAACCCAGAAAAACACTTGCTGCTTCCTTCATGCCACGGCATGGGAATACACGATGATTTGTGCATCCTGCAGCAGTGATGTTATCTTTATCAGAGCACTCAAACACCAACATTCATTACCACAGCCTCAGCGACTGAAATCACTGGTTTGAAACACGCAGTGCCATTTTCTGCTCTGTACACAGATTTTCAGCAATCATAAAAGACCTTTCTAGTACCCAGTGAAGCAATAAAATAATCTATATTCTCTGTGCAGAAGTAGAAAAAAAATCCCACAATTGAAACAATATAGTATGAGCAGAACATAACACAACAAGCATTAAAAATAAAGCAGGACGTGAGAATGATTGTTAGCTAACTAATAATAATCACAGGAGTACTATCACCTAAGCAATTAGATTTCAAATAAAGTGTATTTAAAACAAACATAAGGAGAGGTGGCTGAGCACTTAAAAATTTATTTTATTTATTTAGTTATTAATTGCTACCTGCAATTTATGATTTCTTCTCTTTTTCCTAAATTATGTTTTATTTTACAAGAAGAAACAGAAGAAAATAAATATATAATTTACCAGCTTCCCCAGAGAATTTAGCAAGGCAGAAAGCATAATGATTTCATATCTCCTAAAAAGGGGCCATCCCATTTCTCTGCATTTAGATGATCATGACAGAGAAATGGCCCTTGCTACTGGAACAGAGTATTTATTCTTGTATCTCTTGGTCCTGCTTCTGGCTATAGAAGACGCATTTTACATTCTAAAGGAAGATATAAAACTATCATACACCTGCTAGTGTGCTGTTAAACAATGAGTGGAAGCAGAAGAAGGCTGGGTTTGGCTTTTTTTCTATCTTCTCTAGTAATCCAGGTTTCACTCTGAACCCTGAGGATGTGAAGGACCTTCACTAGAACTGCAGTCCTCGGAAGGTGTTTGGCCTGGCAAGTAACAGCCTTTGGAAAATTTTGATAGAAACCATCTACTGGTAACAGTGGTACACAAGACATATAAATTATTCTGATTCCCTCACAAGCTCTTTCCTTGTGTATCCACTGCTGTATTAAAGTTCAGCACAATTACAAATTCTGACAGAGGTTTCTTAGTAATCTGCACGAACACCACAACAACTGCATTTACAACTCTAGAGCCATCTGCAACCTCCTCCTCCAGGCAACAGGAAAAAGAGATTTCCTGAATGGTATTGCAGGCAAACCCTACACAGAATTGGAGCATGGGTGGCCCAGATAGCAAAGGTGTGAATATTTCATGTCAGGATTTCCATGCTGGACAATATAAGCTTCTCCCTTGAATGCCCAATGTGTAGATGTCAGATGGTACATTTTGGCTATGAAAAGAAAAACCATTCTTGATCTGAGCTGCTGCCAGAGAGACCTGGGAGAGTTTTCCACAGTAGAGAGTGAGAAGTCTCACAGTATCCAAGGACAGTGAGCTGAAGTGCATGTACCATCTGGATCACTGCATTTATTTCCTTACCAGGGCTCTAATATTTTCAGCCTTTGATCAGTTTATGACTTTCTAGTGCACGAGGCACTACTACTGCATCCCATAATTCCTCTAGTTTTCCAATTTGTCCCTGTGCCTAAGTGTAAAAGTTATGCAGCAGGGAGAGATCAGCTCATAACTTGTTTTGCTTAGATTTGTTCCTCAGAATTTCTGACAATAAATGAAGTGCAGGCTTGCATGAAGGTGGCCTGGGGTCAGTGGGATGGGGAGGGAGGAGATTCTTTCAAGAATACGAATAGATGTTGCTGCCTGGGACAATGAATCATGTGGGCTCTGTGAGGTTGAATTTGTAGGTCTTTTATGCAGGTGGCTGAACAGATTGGAAACAAACTAACACATGCCTTGGAAAGGTCAGAATGGCCACAAAATTCAACCCCTTCACAGCAAAACATGAACCCACTTTTTCAGCCAAGCCCTCCCATACCAAAAGCAGGAAAAGTAGTTCTATAGATGAGATTAATTCAGTCTTGGGAGTTTCCAGATTTAGGGTGGTTCTTAACATTTTGAGAGATCTGCATGTTGCTTAAATTAATTTCTCTATTAAAGCTGAATTAAAGTACTTTTGCAGTCAGTATGACTATGTGGCTTGACACCAAAATCACTTTAGCATTGATGCTGATATGTCTGACTTATTTTCGTGGGAAAATAAGTGGCAAGGTACAAGCAAATAGAAGATTTCGAACACGTAATTTTGGAAGGACAAGATTCTATGCTGAATATCAGAGATCTTGAGGATGAGGTAGCAATTTTTGGGTCTAGAAATAAACTCTTCCAACATTTTCTGCACTATGTTCACACGCACCAATGAAAAGCACATGTAAAAGGCATAAAAACTGGTTGTTCTTTTCCAAACAAAATAAGTTAAAGTAACTATCTTTTAGCCAAAAAAATCTTTTATGTAAAAGATGCTTTAGATCTAGAACACAAATGGAATATCAGCTATTTTTAGTGGCATGAAATTTTTTCTAACCTTTGACTCAGAACATCCTACTAAAAGTCTCCTTTCAAAAGCATGAAATATCTGCCTAAATGTCTATATTATTTAAACCAGCAATTAGAACCAGATGTTACTGCATTTTATATTTAGACACCAAATTTCAGTATCTTAAACAGAAAGAACACTCTTGAAGGACAGAAGGAATGATTTTCAAATGTAATTACAGCATATTGTTTTGATTCTCTCTCATTAATTTACCTGATTGCAAAGTAAAATTAAATGAAGTTGTATTTAAATTTAAAATTGGACCTGTGAGTAATGTAACATCTTATTATCTTACTGCATGGGAAAAAGTAGTTTTAGTGTATATTTCACATTTCATTAAGTTGTCTATATCCTTTATAAAGCTGTTAAAAGGCCTGGGGAATATAAAAATGCCATATGTATGAGTACATAGCTGCTTTGTAGTGAATCCTCCCCAAAATGGCCAAGTTTGTTTTTTTTTTTTAATATATAAATGTGTAAATGTATTTAAGAAAAAGCATGTGATGTAAGTAATTGTCACTAACAGCATTTAATTAATAATCTCACTGAAAAGTTCACTCCACCTGCCCAGTATCACAAAGACTTTGCACCAGTGGTGAGAACAGAGCATCCATGTCAATATCCCAAGGAAAAAGTGAAAGGCAGCAGCCAAGCCTGTGTGAGCCCCAGGCANCCTCGTTGCCTCCTCTGGACGCGCTCAAGTGTCTAAACATCCTTCCTAAACTGGCAATCCTTTGGGACCACACACAGGATGTGTGCCTTGCTCTCTGGAGCTTGATCCAGGGAACCTTCCTGCCTTGGAGGTAAGGCACCTCCCCTCAATAGCAGGAGCTTAACTTGGCTGCTTGTGGAAGCTCTTGGCTGGGAAATGCAACCACTGCAAGCAAACAAAAGGTCAGTGCAAATGGTCCCACTTCTGGCAGCATCAACAAAGAAGAGAAGATTGCAAGGCATTTATTCAGGGCTGAGGAGAAGCCAAATGCTGAAATGTTGTATTTCACTTGCAAGTGGGCATCTGCAGCTACCAACAGTAGCAAAAAGGGCTTATGGGTTTTAAAAAAATAAATTAAAAATTTATGATGGTACTTCCAAGCTACCAAAACATTTAGAGAGCTGTAGTTTCATTTAAAGCCCAACCCACGTGGATGTGATTGGAGAATCCCCTCATATTTGATCTGCTGCTGTTCTGCAGACATTATAGTCCAAATCCAGACAACCAGACAAAAATCCAGACATAAAGCTGCTAACATAAAGCTACCCAACCTTCTTCTTCAACAAATAGAGATTCCCAGTTCACTTTTTTAAAATAATGCATCTTAATATAATTTTTCATCTTTAGCAACCAACCTGGTTCTCAGAAAAACTGTCTGCTGCATTAGCAATAAAATAAATGGCAACAGGTTCCAAGGCTATGAGACTGCTGTGAAGACTTGTGCACAGGCATTCCAAGTATTCCCAAGCAAGTTCACTGTCACCACAACTATCTTTGGAAAACACTGAGTGCACATGGCACAGTCCCATGCTACAATGTCTGAGGGTTGATGAGCAAATACACGTTTCATTATAATTATAATACAAGCACTAAAATCTATTTATTTTGCTGCATCTAAACCCACAGACTAAATAATGCAGTTAGTGGCTCAAACAAAACTTTTACCAACTTGAGAGGGAAAGCTTGAGAGCATTTAAGGGGTTCTGTCAGGATGATTCCTACAGACTTTTCTTCATGAGGCTCCCACTGAAGTGAATGGGATATAATACATAGGAAGACTTCACAGACTTAGTGTCAGCTCCTCTCTGGTGGATTCACTTCAGAGTAATACTTTTGATTTTCTTACATTCACCCTAAATTCACTTCAGGAGATGCAAACCATTCGTGTGTAGACCTTTGATACCAGCTCATTAAATTAAAATCTAGAATATGTTGTCCTGCCAAAAACTGTCCTTTAAAAATCTATTCAATCTCTGTTACACATTTTACTCAGAGTGGTCTTGTATCATTTCCCCTAACATTTATTGATACCACTGGCTTGTCTCTCCTCACTCATGGTAGGATCTGTCAGTCACTGGTTTGTTGCTGTATTTATCTGGCAGCACCTTTGGGCAGAAGGAAGGAGAGCCAGCCCATTGCTGAAAGAATTTAGGGAAGTCTGATTCTGTACTGGTTCTGTTGGAAACTCTGAGGTGGTACACACCACCTCCAACATTCTCCTGCACCTTTTCAGAACACCTTTCTCTGTCCTCCATTGAATTAACTTAATTAGAAAAAGTCTCAGAGCTGGGCCAGGGGCAGGGTATAGCTGTGGTATGGATGGAGCTGCACCGCTCCTCAATATGGGAAAGGTGTCCAAACATACATTCTCCTGCCCTTTCTTCTTGCCAGAGGATGTTCATGTCCAATGTAAACCAATAAACAAGGTAATCTGAGCAAAGTGCAGGTCTGGAAACAAACAAAATCTAATTAATCTGGTCAGCTGAAGTATTTGTACAAGCTTACCAGCAAGTTCTACCTGAGGGAATAAACTAAAAAAATGACAGCTCAGAAGTGTCATGTATATTTAAATTTATTCAGGTCTTCAGGATCTGTATTCTGGACAATTTTCCCTATTACAACTCAAGACAAGAGCTCCTACCTAAATAATTTTCAGAAGAGGAATCCATACATGGAAATCCAGGTGCTTATACTGGAACACGTGTAGCTGTAATAAATTTGGAACCTGATATTTCGTTGTAGATTTTTATATTCTTGTCTCCTTTGAGAGATAGGCCAACTATATTTTTTTTTTAAGTAGCTGAGAGCAAAACTGTCCCTGTGAAATTGCTGTCTTAAGTGCTCAGCTGACAGAGATCTCTTTGTCTGTCTCTATTGCATAGGGGTTTCTTCATCAGTATGTAATAAATATAAGAACTAATACTTGGCTCAGGATTTAGTCTCAAAAAAAATAAGAGGAAGAATTTTAATAATCGCTTCTACACATTTGTAGTCATTTCCTCAAATATTTTTCATGTGACCTGAGATAAAGTTTTTTTTTTTCTCATCATTTTCAAAAAACTCTGTCTTCTGTTTGAAAATCTGCTTGTATTTTCTTCCCTAATATTAATTGAAGGTCTCTTATTTAAAGTTCATGTATGGCCCCTGTATTCAGCATTGATCTACTCCCACTAGTTTAGGATCTTGCATACTTGCATAAGAATTTTCCCTTCCCTTAGGTACAGAGGAGAAGTAAGTCAAAACTTTCTTCATAAATTATGCCTTACTTATTAAATAATCTCAGATTGCCTCTGCAGCACCTTCTCAATATCTCCCTGTAACCAAGTGGCTGAAGCTGAGCACTGTTTTCTAATGAGACCAGCAGCAGGCCAGAATAATTCCTGCAGCTTTATCCACCACACTGCCAGAGTATATTTCAAAAACATGCTTGCTCTTCTTCATTTCTGTTATTGTTACCAGGAAGGAGTGCTAATGGTTTGCTCTATTATCTGCAGTCCATTCTGGGTTCTTTCCTTACAATGAATTCCTTGTTGTGTCCCTATTTAGACTGCAATCTTCATGCTTATTCTTTTAGTAATTGGCTACATTACTTTGCATCATGCTGCACTGAATTTTATGAACCACTTATCCACCCAAAGACCAATATGCTTGTGTCATAAATATTACATTTCTGCTCATTCCAGGCAATGCTGCTTTCACCTGTGCTTAAATCCCTAATCTACTCCACTCTCAAAACACCTCAGAGAAGGGTGAGCAGCTGCAGTTAAATGGACTAACTGCTATGCAGTCACTCATAAAAAAGGGAAAATGCCATGGAGGATTAAAAAACCAACAAAAACCGACCCACATCATCTGTGAAAGGCCAGGTTCTCCCAGTGGAGTAATTTAACCATCAAGGGAGTTCCCTGACTTTTTAGCCAATTACAGTGAAAGTTACAATGAAGTTTCATGAAATCTTACCCAGTACCACCATCCCTAACTCCCTTCTGTTCACTCAGGGTATTCTTTAAAGGGTCTGCTTCTTGGGGCTCCAAAATTTTCAAAGGGTTGCCCAATACCCAGCCAAGGTCCCTTTTTCTTTCTCTTTGGGTACTTAGAGCTGTGAGCAAGACTCAAATGATGCCTTTACATGGACTGCCATCCATGTAGCACAGATATCCACCTCTCTAGCTTGTGCTTGTTTCTAACCACCCAAAACAGCATCTTGGCCTTCCTCCCTGGCATCTCCTTGCAAATATTTAACTATTATGTCACAATAAGGATGACTAAAATATTGCTGCCAGCCCCCTTACTCCACTGCCTGTGACCCTGCTACTCCTTTTCCTGCCTCTTGTGATGTATTTTGCCTGTCACTCAAATATTGAGAAGGAAGCCCGAGATGTGTCAAAGCCTTGATCCTTTCTACACAAGAACTGTGAAACTGCCTTTTCTTTCTAAAAAGATGCTAAAAATCATGCAGAGTTACAGCGTTAGCAATTTCATTTTTTGTTTTATTGCACGTGTAACTTTTGCCTCATTCCCATTTACACAAAAATTCTTCAAGCTTCTCACTGTGACCCTGGTACCCTTCTCTTTTTTGCCTCTTCACAGGTCTCACTTCTTGGTAGAATGCTTGCTCTCACTCTTATGCCTTTCACAGGCTACCCCTCACTGGAAACAACAACTCCTGCCTCCACTGGATGTTAGCACGGATTCCAGGCAAACTATTCCCTGCTGCCATCTCCACTTGGGATGGATTTTTTTTTTCCCCAAGCATCCACAGAGCTACCCCATTATCCTTCAGAACCATTCTTATCCCATTCCTTGGCTTGACATCTCTAATGGACAAATGTTAGGCAGCTGGTGTGCTGATACTGTTTGCCTTCATGCTTATCAACTGTTTAGGAGTTGCTTTGCACTTCACCATCTGTCCATCTCCATCTGGTGTCTCCTGTCTTATAGCTTGGATTTAAGCTCTGGTAGTGGTGACTGTCTTCTAATTTTTTTTCCTTCTGCTAACAGTGCAGCAAGTACAGGGGGCTCTGGTCCATGACCACCATTTGCTAGGTACTGTGTAAAGCTAATTATTCAGTCAGCATGCCAGTGGACTATTTGCTCTGCATGGAGTAAATATGGAACAGAGGGTGCCCATGGACTTCATATTCCTTTTGAATCTGCAACTAGCAGTCATTCCCTTCTCCTGTTGCTTCCCATTTCTCTGTTAATAGACAAGAAGATGAAGAAAGAGAAAGCAAACAGTGTCAATAAATATTTATCAGTTCCCTCTCTGCTTTCTTTCCTTGTTGTTCCAGGAATCTCTAGGAAAACAAGCTGAAAAATCATTTCTCCAGTTCCTCCTGAAACAAATGGAGGAGATTCAGTGAAACAGAGAGACAGCAATGACCTCAAAGATCATGCCTGGTATTGGAGGATGAGAGAGTTTTGGAAGAAACTGGATGATTGGTGTTGGCACAATGACCAGAGCACCATGCCAAGAGATATCCAGAGGTGAAAAGGACAGGAAGGAGAGCAGGGAGGAAGCATGGTGCTCAGGATGCACAAGGCCATGATCTGCACAGAACAGAACATTGTGTTGCCTCAGGTGAGAAAAGAGGAAAAAGACCACACTTGAAGAATAAGTAGGCCAGGAATATGAAGGGAGGACTATGAGTTATGACAGCATGAAAAGAAATATTTTCCTTCCTAGACCTCTAGAATTCCTCCAGAACATCACTACTTTTTCAATAGGAAAAATTATCCATATTTTCTTAACCTTTAACTCATGTTAGAGGTAAAAATAAAAATAAAAAAACCTGTTTGTGGTGGTGAACACAGTTACTGTTCTGCTCATATGCTGTAGAGATCCTGAGAAACATCAAGTATCTATTCTGAGGTACCTGGAAATCTTTAATGTCTCTGAAATGGGCCAGAAGTTTACTTAGCAGGTCTGAAAAAGTGCTCAGTTCACTGTAGGACAGACCCTTTATTCCTCTCTTTTAAACTGAGGTGTATGAAAAAAATCCTAAATAACAACACCAGATGTGATTCTAGTTGCTGAGTTTTCACCTTTGAATAACTTCAGGCACTTCAGATGGTGCCAACCAACATTTTTGGTTGTTTGTTTGGGATTATTATTATAATTACTATTATTAATAGTATTATTTTCAGATACAGATATTATATGAATAATGAAATGACAAATGGTAACACCATACCTTTTTAATGAAGTGTTTATCTATGTTTTTTCCAAGACTTTTTTTTTGCAACTTAGGCTCTTGCATGAAAAGTTAAAGAAGATCCAGGATACGTGTATTTTAAGTCAATGAGGAAATGAAGCTGAGTGGTGTTTACGAGATATTTATGACACATCACCTATATTAATCAGCACTGATAATTTAGATTCAATCAATCTGTTGGGTTTGTATTTCAAAAGACTGATCAAACACAACTATTTGAAACAGTTGTTGCTGGAAGTCTTGGGAGCAGTCCTCAGCCTATACAAATCAGCACAGTTCTGGTAATTTCAGTGGATCTACACTGATTCACACAGCAGCAAATCTAGCGTTCCACTTTTGCAAAAACTATTAAAATGCAAGCAGTAGATTGACCATGGCTTAATGCTGCTAATCCAGCTGCCCTTGGTCTCTCTATTTTCTCTGCTTAGACTTCAGAGACATTTACTGTGTAGGTAAGCAGCATTAAATTAAGAGTTCTTCAAAGAACTGGACAGTATTGATTGGCAGAGGTTTTAAAGCCATACCTGTGAGGACTGTGCTCTGCTAGCAATAGCTTCAGCCTAATGTATACAAGCCCCAAGTCTTGGAGCTCTCCTGGCACTGGTGACACTAACACTGCACAGGAACTGAAGGGTGACTTCTGTAAGGTAGGACCCACTTTTCAGGATTCAGGGCTCAGCCTTATTTTCAGTCTGTTCCTCATGAGATACTTCACCAGAGGAAGTGTGACAATAAAAGCTTCAAGAATGGCTTTGCTTTGTGAGGTTCATTGTGAATGTAGATGTCAGATCTTGTTCATAACTCGGTACCAAAATTCTTCTCTGCATACAACAAAGGACTGACAGGTCCAGGCCATATTAAAAGCAGAACTCAATGTTCTTTATCTCCTTTTCTTGCTCCAATATTTCCCTTTTGTTACCTTTTTATATGAAAAGAAAACATACAGTTTGACACAGTAGGCTTGCTGGGCCAGGGACTACAATCACAGAGCACAATGGGATTTCCTCCAAGCAATAGTTCCTACAGCTTTTAATACATTTTCAGTCAAAGACCTTGGTGGAGAGAATTCAGAAGTATCTCCCTCATATGATAACATGTGGCTTTTATATCTGAGACCAAATCTTGTGAGACACCAGAGGGAACCTAAGAAGGTGAACCTGTGCAAACACACACATACAACAAACTGTTTCTGTTTTTCTGCAGGGACCATCCTTGTCCCTGCTAATATCTTCTGAGCAGTCAGTAGGAAAAGAGACCTGAGGGGTGAGGGAAAGCTTGTATTGTCTCATTTTCAAAAAAATGTCCCAAGGTCTCTTTCCACCATGTTACAGAGAAGATCTACTGAGGATCAAGGTATACACGTAAAACAATGTGCACTGGGAGATGTGGGGGATTGATCCCAGCATCCCACTGCTGACTTATCTCCAAGTCCTGGAAAAGCTCCAGTTTTCTTCTAGAGAAAAACAAACTATTGCTTAAAAATATTAGAGCTTGATATTTGTCTCAGCTCTTGATTAGAAAATTAGTGCTGCCCCCTCCCTTCTTCTTCCCAAATTACAGCAATTGTACCTGTGAACAGGTGCTGTCAGCACCAACTAGCATCCATTAGTGTATTTTCTGGTTTCATGATTAGCTGATACAAAACTGAAGTGTAATCAAGTAAGGATTCATTCGTTTGATTAGCCATTGAAATTATTCTGTGCCTAATCAGATGCCTGGCTAGTTTGTCAGCCTCCTTTATGGAGTCTTCCTCTCTAATGGATGGTCCAAATGCATTCACAAAGCAGACCTGATTTAAGTATAGCAAGGGTCCTCTGACTCATCTTGGAGAGTCAAAACAGAAAGATGAAAGAACACCTCCAATGTGAACTCACTTCATTCCTCACCTACAATAATAAAAACGAGCAGTTTTGAATTGGAAAGTCTTATGTACAACAGAACAGGACTAAAGATGTTAACAGAGAGAATGATCTACTGCAACAAGTTCTCTGTGTGAGCTTAGCTATAAAAACAGATCTGCAATGAAACAGACCCAGGCTTACCCTGATTGATGGTGAACAGGCTTCTCACTTGTGGATACCAAGGGATTTGTACTCACAGATCTCATCTTTGGTGAGTTTCTGTATAGTGTCAAGGAATGGTTTCCCTAAGACTGAACAATTGTAAGGAATGGGAATTTCTTTGAGGTTTTTACCAGAACTTATGATCTGACAGGTGAGTCAAGAGATAACACGTGCAGTTTGTTGTGGGCAAAGGTTGTTCTCGCTCCTCTCACTCTGGCTGCATTGCACATTTTTCCCTCTTCCTGAACACATTATCCCAAGGCATTGCTGCTGTTGCTGATGGGCCCACCTGTAGTGATGCACCCCATACACCCCCAGCAGGTGTTTCCAAATAGAGAAAGAGTTTCAGTCTACCTTTAGACATTTTAGGAAGTTTACCTAGAAATTTCCACAGCCTTCTGACAGTAATTGGCTCAGGGCCAAGAGATAAGTACTTATTGCATCTTGTCACCATTCTTCAAACCCTGTATCTCTCCCTATTGGCTGCAAGCCAGGTTATCCCTCCTAAAACATTCAGTATTTAAGAAGAAGCACTAAGGAAGAAGAAAGGCTTTCTGGAGTGCTTTAGCAAGGTGCAAGAGATTTCTCAGAGACCCGTGCGTGGCTTTTTTATTTTTTTTCTGTAACGTTTGTTATTTTGATATTTTTCCTTATTAAACCTTTTGATTTACCAAACACCTCCGAGGAGCAGACTCACTCGNCTGTAACGTTTGTTATTTTGATATTTTTCCTTATTAAACCTTTTGATTTACAAAACACCTCGGAGGAGCAGACTCACTCAAATTAAATATAGCCACTTCTCTGAAAAGGCTGGTCCCTCAGAGACTGATATATTAGCACGTGGCTTATTAGACTCTGGCCATGTGTTACTCAGTACCACCCACCCTGGAGCCAGCGGCATCAGCTCCACTGGACATGGGAGGAGCTTCTGGCAGCTGCTCACAGAAGCCACCCTCGTAACCCCCCAGCTCCAAAACCCTGCCAGCCAAGCCCAACACAATGAGCTGTTCTACCACTGCTGAGCCAATCCGAGTCAGGCCTACAGCAAAATTCATTTCTGCGGCTCAAAACTGTGATTTTCTTCTTCAGGCAGCTGCCTACATCTGTCCAAAGCCAGACTTACTCAAATCAATAGTAATTTTTCTACCTAGCTAATTATTTAGGTTATTCTACAACCATTCCAAGAAATTAATTTCTTGCTTATCTTGCTCCCTCCCCACTTACTCTTGGGTTGTTACACTGCAATATACGTTTGAAAGAAAACTGTTTCAGATGCAAGGGCACAGAAGAGTTTTTGCATCTAGTTAACACATAGAGGTCAAAAACTTACCAAACAGGAGCATGAAACTTTAGCATTGCATTTTAGCATTCCTACAAGACTAAAAAGTCTTTTAAATGCTAAATATCCTAAAGTAGTTTTAACTCATTTCCACAGAAGCTATTAAAGTACAGAGTTAATCCTGTTTGCTTCAATATCTTTTTTCCAAATATTAAAAAAATTAACTGGGTAAATTTACCATTTATCTTATTTTCTGTTATTTTGATTAAAAAAGGTCCCAATCAAAAGTGATAATGCTCAAATATCAGCTTAAATTGAAATGATGATGGTTCATGACAAAATCATTTTTGCTTTTCTGATTTTGGATGTTTTCTCATCAACTGTTCTTATTTAAGACTAAGAAAAAAGGCAAAATGCTATTAGAGTATCTCAGACAATTTCAGAAGTTAGAAGAAATAGAACTATTTGGGATTTCAAGTTCAGAAATGGGTAGATACTATAAATACAGCAAATATGATGTATAGATATTAGAAAGCACTTTACTGGAGAAGCCTGAATGCAAGAATTCAATTGTGATTTTCTGCCTTTTAAACACAAACTCAATTTAAAAATTAAATGTTGTTTACAGTGAAATCCAAGACCTGACTGGAGTGAACTCCACTGTCTTAGGCTGCTGTCAATGAATGCTGTAGGAATTCAAGCTCAGGTGCCAAACAGAGTGAATCAACTATTTCAGTAGTCCCTCTGTTTGTAAAGAGAAGTGGTTTTCCAGTCCCTGGGAATTAACAACTAAGTTCTACACTGAATGTCGAGCTGTTATTGTGATTTCAGGGTAGACTGAAAGAAAACAAGAGTTCTCTCAGGGTAAGTGGTACAGGAAATTGATAACTAGACTTGCTTCTAAAGTGAGATCTACTCAGCTCCACTTGCTTCACTCAAACAATTTGTACTTAGAATGTGTCTTCAGATAAGCAAGTCTCTTTTCCCTCACCCACCAACAAAATCCAGCTGTCTTGAGTGGTATTTTAGAAAGGTTTAATACAGCTTGCAGTTTAAATTAAGCAGGATTCAAAGTTAAGATATTTCTCAAAAAAGGATCCATTATCCAGGATGGAAAGGATAAAAGTCAGTTTGTGTATTGACTCTTTTACTATTTGCAGTGCAAGGATCAGTTTAGCTTTGTATTAGCATTGCAAGGACTTTTCACTTTCAGAAACCTTTCTTCCCCCTTTCACCCACTGGTGAAGGATTCTGCCAAAAATGGTTAGAAGAGACCCATGCAAAGAGCAGGGGACAGGACCTTCTAAAACAGATCTGAAAAACTAGAAACCTGGCAGGAACAGATCAGCTGTTGGAGTTTCCCACCTTATCACTTAACTTCTTCCCTTCCTCTTCCAGCTTTGTCAGATCATGCAGCCATCTCGAATTGAGAATGTGGATTAGAGTCAGGAGTGCCATTAATTTTTCCCTGTTATCAATTACTAATAGAAGTTAAGACAAAGGATCCTAGTTAGAATTCCAATTGACGCTTTGTAGTGATGTATTTTACGGCTGATTTAGCATTTGCTCCTCTGCAGGCTTAATACCAGAAAAATTGATTTAGTACTTCTGAAATGAATGATCTATTATTGACACCAGTAGTCTCATTCATGACTTTAAAAACTGACTAAACGTTAGTGATGACTTATTTAGTAGTAACCACCAACAAATACCATTTCAAGAGTTCTTGTATTGTGCCGGATACCTGATGGAGGAGGAGGAGGAAGGCACCTTCTGATCTTTTCTAAAAGGCGTTGGAACCCTCTCTGCTGCTCTCTGTGGTTTGTAGGTTGCCTCTAATCTATTTCTGCTCCAGTGAAACACAGGATAAAGGATGTGGTGTAACTACGAACCAAGTTGCACTATCATGGTACGCAATCTGCAGAGAAAGGTGAGATGTGAACACAGTACTTGCTTTGGGAATTATTTGGTGTGACTCATCTAAACAGGGCTGCAGAAATGCCAGGGACTTTCTGCTGATGGTTTCTTTAGGGAGCCCTCTGTCCTCCTTTTAGCTGTCCTGGAGAGAAAGGCTTACATGCAATCAGGCAAAGCTGAGTCTTCCTCACCTCAAGGTCTTCCAGCTGTCACTTGGGTTCTGAGGACAGCAAGGACTTTCCAACTGCCCACTTCCTACTGAATGGTTACAATGGTGGTCCTGCCACATCTTGGAGGAGTGAAGAGACCTCATTCTGCTGCTTTATACAGACTCTGACCCAGCCTCCCTCAAGCCAGTGGGAGCTGAAGCAATGACCAGGTTTTCAGAGTCACTCATGAACCACGGATCACATCTGAAGTCATCCAGCCCCTTCAGTCATTTATTTAACAGCCTACCTCTGAGTACCCCGAATCACAGCACAGGAATTTCTATCTGGAAGGAGTGAGAGGAGCATAGCCCTTCAATTTTTATGTGCAGAACTGTAAGTTATACTGAAATAGTAAAAGAATGAAGAGACACTTACAAAGAGAAAGCTCGCTGTCAAGATAGTAGGAAAAAAAACTCTACAAACCTGAAATGAAGTCAGTGACATTTAAAAAGGAAACTAAGAATCTACTCAGCTTGGCTTTGCAGTCCAGCAGCTTGGAAATGATGGCTCATGAGATGTTCTGTAACAAACAAATGTACCCTCTGGGCACAATACATATTATCGATCCTCAGGCAAGAAGAGAGGAGATTGAAAAACACAGATTAGAAAAAAGCTGTAAGAAAACCTCAATTTCAACTTCTCTTTCAAGTTTTAAAATGCAATTGCAGATGTATACTAGGGGAAAGTGCTTCATATTTTCTGGCACAGCACCTTCATATCTGCTATAGTTCCACACAACATTGTAATTCACAGGAATTCTCACAGGCTTCAGCTGCTGTGGACACTAATTGGAAAATTCAGTGAACAATGGGAACTGTAAAGAAGTTACACTTCAACACAAAATCGTGTTCTCAGAAAAAAATAAAAAAACCCTCCTACAATATGATGTAAGCCCCTCAAAAACTTCACTATCCTTCAAGGAAACTCAGGGCAACTCTTGTACAGTGTTAAACAGACAGAATGGTTGAGTTCTGAAACAAAATGATTTAAACAGCAGAGTCACCAACCATTCCAGTGGCTTCTCAGTCAAGAGTTTATGGAAACAAATTATGAAATTATTAGCACTAGATTTGGCCCAAATTTCATAATTCTGGATCTAACAGACTTAATTCATTTAATTGCAACTCCTCCCAGGATAGCATAAGAATGTGTTTATACAAACCTTTTCTTTTGTGTAAATAACAAAAGCAATTATCCGCACAAACGAACCCACAGCTTTGGATAATTCATTTCTAGCTAAGTACTGCCCTCAGAAGGACACTTCTTAAATGTTGGGTGAGAAAAGGGGAAAAAATTTAGTGCAGGATGTAAATGTCAGTAATAATCAATAGTTCATTCCTTAAATCTTCCTATGTAACTGAGAAACGTTACACATTAAAAAATCAAAATCTACATCTGGAAATTAAGTATTAAAGTCTTCTATTCAATTGTTGTCTTAACTGGACATGACCTGCCCCTTTAAAAATATCTCTGCCTGTAGAAATCTGCAGCACAGATCTAGGACTCATTCTCAAAACCAAGTTTTTTTAAGAACAAGTCTTTTGTGATCATGGGGAACAAAGACTAAAAATAGTCTCCTACTCACAATTAATAGCATTCGTGACTTTTTGTGGACTTTCTATTAATGATTTCAGAGGTATTCCAACCGGAGTTACATTTAAATTAAAAATTAAAAGCACTTACCATACATGATGTAAATTCATTAGGATTGCTTAGTTACAGAAATGTTTATTTGAGAACAGTTTTTGCAGCATTGTTAAAATAGGCTATCAAGTTGCAAATGCTAACTCTATGAATAATTATTGTCAAACTGCACAATGAATTATAAGTTATTACACATCTTACACCATAAAGTTGTTGTGCAGTTTATTTGGAAGCACTGCCAGAGTTGATGCTAACCATAAAATTGATGAGATTTCGGACAACAGAGTAATAAACAAGATAACAAACCAGACATTTTAAGTACTTGTATGGATAAAGTCCCACTTTTCAAAGACAAATATATCTAAAATTAGACTTTATGTTCATATTTCAGCTAACTGGAAAACAGCTGATCTCAAAAGGTATCACAAACGTACTGGTCTAGTGGGATCTGATATTTTGCAGTATCATTCAGCCCTGGCCTGCTCTGTCTAGGAGCTTATCATGAGCATTTGACATTGCAAAGTCTGAAAACCTGCCGACAGGTTCTTGTGCAGCATCTCTTGCTCAGCTTCACTGCCTTTTTATGGAACATGATAATGCTTGCTTTTTTGTTTTTCAAAGCTTCTTTCCTTTATAGTTCTTAGACTGAAGGCATTTCCTGCTTCAAGAAATTTCCTTTTTTGTGTTTTCTACACTGACAGCACCCTGTTAAGTCTCCAGCAATCAGCTGTGTTATTAAATGATTATTTATGTATGAGGTCATGGTAATTATCATTCCTAATGCCTTGCATACCCTAATACCTCCAGGCTGGTAATCTTTAGCATGTCTTCTTCCAGCAAGTGTTAAGAGGCTTATGCCTGAGAATTTCAAGCAACTTGGAGAACAAGACAGAGTCCTGTTGCATTTCCAGCCTCACTTTTAACTGACATGCCTTTCCAGCTTCTGTTCTCACATGTGTTATCATTCTTTCATCATCCAGTCTTTATGGCAAGTCCACAGGGCTCTATCAATTCTCAGACAGTCTTCCCATACTGAATAATACACCTGTTTAAATTCAAAAAAGACCATTTCCTGGCCCTATTTGTTTATTCATCTCAGCAAGATCGCCTGAAAAGCACAAACATCCTCTTCTGAAGCTGGAGACAATTCCCTGCAGCTTGTAAGAGCTGTAAGAGTACCCAGGAGGCATATTGATAGAGATTTCTGCTCTTCTGTTTGAGCAACAAGAATATTGCTACAACTCCACTCACCTTTCCTCATTATATGTACATTTGATTAGTCTACACTAACTTAGTGGTGTTGTGCTTATGCTATTTGATATACCTTCCATACATGTGACTCCAACTCACATTTCTCATATTTATCACTTGTCCTCTTTAATTCCACATCTTTTTACTGGTCTCTTATTTTCCCACAACAGCCCTTTTTAGCTTATTATAAATACCTAGTGGTTCCAGTATGTCTGCTTCAGCACAAAACCAAACCTGGACGACGCTTTGCAGGTTGCCAAACCATCCCAGTAACCTCCCATTTTAACCTCATGGTGAGAAAGTCAGTTTGGGTCCAAGGAAATAATCAAAAGCCCCATGGATTGTTTCATCCAATTGCTGTTGTCTCAGAGGTATCAGCAGTGCTTAGAGGAAATGTTTGCTCATCACATACTCACATGTTAATGAGGGAGCATCTCCATCACACCTTAAACTCTTTTTTTTCCCTTTTGCCACAGGAAACTTTAGATGAATCAGCTTCCTGTGCATCACTGGTGATGAAAGAGGTAAGGAATATATGGGTGAGAGGGCATGGCCCAGAGCTGATGAATATGAGCTGATGTGGGTGTTCACCCTTGCCCTTTCTTAATAGCAAAGCCAGTTTAAAAAGTTCCTATTCCCCTCAACCCATGCATTCCTGCATCTCTCTTATCTTCTTCCAACGGTGTGATTTTTGTGCTCAGAGAAGGATATTAGAGAGGACAGGCAAAATATTTCTATGATATTTTGGAGGAGTTGTGCATCTGGAGCAAATAAAGAATGCCTGCTTCTTAATGCTACATTGGTGTTAAGGAGTTTGTTTTTTTACCGAATTTTTGGTAACAGTCAAATGCCTTCTTCCCAAGGTAACAAGGATGTATTGGCTACATAGTTCATAGTTTATCTTCTTCAGGCCCAAAGTGCTGATCTAAATCAATCACTCAATAGCTACAACAATCTGCTGCCAGAAAAGCTAAATATGACCCTGAGAGTTTAAGACATCCCCACCCTCTGGATTTGGGTTACCATCTTCTTGCTGGAGGTGACAGTGGTGTCATGTTGTGGAATCAGTAATCCAAACAGGTTAACTCAGCAGCTTGCCCACAGGAGGGCTGGCACCCTCCTTCTTCCTCCTCCCTCTGCTTCTCACTGTGCCCTCAAGCCCTGAGCCCACGCTGCTTTGGTCAAAACAACGGGAATTTTCTTTCTGGTTAATGTTTGATCTGTTCACAAAGGCTGGTGGAAGGAAAAGGATGAAACCAAGCAGGGCTTCCTCTTGGAGATCAGCAGGCTCTGAGAAATGCAGCAGGTTCTGGAGAAATGCAATATCATTCAATAGTCCGTGTTCATGCTCATGAGCTGCTTCAGTGCCAAGTCTTAACATTAAAACTGTGAGCAAAAACCAACCCAGAAAAAAACTCATCACCCTCTGGGCACTGAGACCAGATTTTCTATTGCCAGCAAGAAATGCAACATCCAGCAGATGGGCAGAATAAACAGCTGGAGGAAAAATGTAGCAACATATTTTGAAATATCATGAGAAGATGAGTTAGAGCTCATCTCATCATGCTATCATGACACTTGGAGCATTTTTTTGCTCTTACTTCATTAAAAGCTGAACAAATTGCACAACTGAATCCATCAGCTGAAACCAACCACGTCAATCAAATCTGCATAAAACCACCCAAGGAATCAAAACAACACATCACTCTGGGGCCAGCCCCAAGAGCTTTGGTTGGACCCATTTCACTGTGTCAGCACTGCAAGGTGCTGACTGTGCTGTGAGCACAGGGGCTCTGGGGGCAGAGGCAGAGAGGGCTGAGATAGCCCCAGCAGCCCAGGGAACTCTGTTCTCAGGGGTTTTTGTCCCCATTGCAGAAGAGTGTGCAGTTTACAGCTCCCCTGCCTTATGCTAACACAGAATGGGTGACAAATCTCTTTTAAAGCACTGGGCTAAACACCACCTAAGCTGCACTCTCTTCACAAGGTTTCCCTGCCAAGCTGGCCCTGCACAGAGCAGGAACCGAGCTGTCCCAGTTTGAGGCTGTAATTCCACCTATCCTTTCGGGCAGTATAGGCTGCTGCTGTGTCCATACCCTCCACATTTTTAGCTTGCCTTTTCTGGTTTGCACATCTTTCTTGTACAGCACGAGCACTTGTATGGTCACAAAGTGAAGCAGGTGAGGGGCTGAAACAAACCTTTTATGTTTTACTCCACTAAATCTGTTCTTTTAGACACACATCTGCACAAATGCTTGTGCTGTCACTAGGTCTTTTCTGGAAATACTTCATGTTATGAGTCAGTGAGTACCCCTGGTCATGTTACTTGCAGCCTGAGTTTAGTTCCTGTATTATGTAGTTCATACACAAGAAGTTTTACCAGGTTCCTTCAGAAACTTATCTATGAATTTACAAACAAGAAGCCTAGTTTAAGTTCAAAGAAAATGAGACAAATTTTATCTGGCTTGGCAATCCTTTTTGAAGGTGCCTCTCTGCCTCTCCATCTCTCAAGAGTAGCTCAAACCAGAATATGAGGAAAGATGCAAAGATCTCCAGCTCAGAGTCACATTCCAAGTTATTTTTAGACTAAATAGTCACACTTTCAAATAATCAGATGACAAAGTATCTTTCAATGTTCAAAATGGCTAAATATTAATTCCTTTTAACTAAAAGGGCATTATAGGTATTTATAATCCCTATTGGTATTTATAATCCTTGACATTACCACGTAACCCTACACAATATGTAATTTTGCAATTCTGCGACTATACTTTCCTATTTATGCAAATGAGCTCTTCAGTGTAGTGTGCAGCTGTTTCCTCAGCCACATAAAGTGTTTGCTTGTTGCAGGAAAACATACGTAATTACGTCAGGTTGGCTGCCAAGAAATAATAGTCCTAGAAGTGAAACCTATGGATCAGACAACTGGTACATCAGTCTGTGTGTCACAGCACAGCTGCTGTCGCTAGGAGCTGTGGGATCAGTCCTTTGTAAACTTTCCAGCTTTTCACAGGTTCATGCCGTGCTGCTTTCCCTCCATTCAGCCCCATCTCTTAATGCTGTAATACCAGCACCCTTCATTTCTCCTGATAATGGCTTTTCAAAAGGCAAAGCTTACAACTGTCTCTCTTGTAGACACATTTCTTTCAGGTATATAGTACATTGCACATGCACTTTCCAGCATCAATTGGCTTTTCTGTGGAGACAGTTATGCAGCAGAGAGCCTGAGTGTTCAATTTGGGATTCTGGAAACCACTGCAGAAATTTAATGGTGGGCACAGAGAGGTTTTGGACATCAAAAGTTTGGCTGCTCCTCTGGGCACAGAAGCTGTTCCAACTTCTCTGAGTCCATCTGCACGGCCTCCAAAAATTTCAGATACCAGCTGCCCTGCAGGATATGTAATAGAATAGCAGCCACACTGACAGTTCTACCTCCTTGTTGCTAGAAACCATACAGAATGGTGGTAGCTCATGAATCATTTAAATGGGATTCCTTAAACTGTGAGGGGTAGTCAGCTGGAAGCTTTACTGGGTTGTTTGAATCTCCTCTAATGCCAACTGGTTAAAACAAAACACACCCAGATAACAACTTGCACTGTTTGCCTTTGCTCCACTCCGGACTGGAGTAAAAAGCAAAGTGAGACTCTGAGGTTGGTGTTTTCCATAGGGACAGGCAGAGGCTGCAAGTCAATGACAAGGGAGAGGAGAAGACAACAACCCACTATCCACTACAGCTCCAGGTGATCTGGGAAGCTCTGAGACATGATTCTAGAGGTTTCACATAAACAGAGCTCTTTTCTTTCCCACAAAATGTCCAGGCCAGTTTGTAAGGATCACCTGAATTGGAGAAGAAAAAATTATTACTGTCACATCCAGCCATGCCTTTTTCCGTGCTTATGTTTCAGACTGACCCACACTGCAGTCTCCAGCTTAATCTTTTACACACATCAAATATTTCATCTGCTGTACCATTTTATGGTCTCTGAATTAAGGAAAATAAAATGTTCACAGCAACAAACAACTCAGCTGTAAACTACTTGCCTTCACTTGCAACACCTTAAGCTCTTGAACCTCCTGCTGGTTCCTGCTTTGGTGTGGCCATGAAGGCTGAGGGTGTAAACACCTTTGCTCAGCATCCCAATACAATTGTCAGACTGCAATAAAACACTTTAAAGAGTCAATGCATAAAGATATATGTGTTTCTCCAGCTAATTATGGAATGCCTGTCTCTGCGCCATTTAGACTTCAACAATTACTTTAGAAAAATGCTTGCTATCTTTATTGTCCTGTTGATTTTTAAGATGAAAGGAAACCACAAAATATGCATTTTTTAAAGCACCAGCTCTTCACTCTGTGGATATACATGGCAAAGTTGTAGCAGCTGCAGTGATCTGATCTCATGTTGAATTTGGTTTGTTACAGATTGAAATTGGTTTATTTTTTCAGATGAAATAAGAAAGCTTGGCCAACAATAGCATATATTTAGTAAAACCACAACGTATATATAAGCTACTTTGCAAATCCCATCTCTCAATTTCTTCTCAAATGAAGGCTCACAGTGAAGACCCACATTTTGTCACAGCAAGCAATATTTTTTCCTTCTATTTTCTATTACCACATCTCAAAATCTGTCCCCCCTGCCACTTTCCAAAAATGAAGATTCCTCCTTTTCTTCTGACAGCCTCAGACTTCCCCTTTCCACGTAAACCACAGAACTCCCGTAGTGAATCAGCAATCCAGTCACGGGAAGCCTGAAATGCCCCACTCTGGAGAGCTGAGATGCAGTGCAATGAGGCACGTCTGCTCCAGCTGAGGATGTCGCCTTATCAGCCCTCACAGCCCCTGCCAGGGGCTGACCTTGGTGATTGATTTCTGTACAGCTGAGCCACCCGCTCTGATCCCACATTGTGTTTTCTCTCTGGCCTCTGCTGACAAAGGGGCTGCTGGTGCTGGATGTCCAGGGGTGTGGAAGCCATGGAAAAATCTGTGGAGCAGCCGGTGCTGCCTGAGCACAGGGACAACTTCAACAAGTCCCCACCTGCAAACTCTGCTGAGACACTCACAGGCACAACGAGGTGAAATGCAACAAGCTGAGGCGTGTGGATGTTGGGGAAAAAGAGTGCCCTGACCTGCTGCCCACCCCGTTTTAGAGGTGGGGAAATTGTGCTGTTGGTGTTGGGCAAAGCCTGCCTGTCACCTCACCAGATCTCACTCACCTCTAATTATATTCAATTCGCTGCTTCCAGAGCTGAGCAGAAAACACAGCCTCCAAGGAATTGCCAACTCCGCTAAAAAGCAAGTCAAAAATCACAAGAAAGTGTAGCTTAGAGTATGAAACAAAAAGACAACTGTACAGACGCTGCTTTTTTTTTTTCTTTTCTTTTTTTTTTTTTTTTTTTAAGAGAAGCCAATACACAAGTTTAAAGCAATCACCGAGTTTGTGAAACTAAGTTTGATGGGGAGGACCAAGTGCACTGGTGCTAAGGATTTCACAAGCCCAAGGATGCATTTCACCGGCACACTGTAAATGAACTCCCACTCACCCACTGAAGAGGAGACAACGAAACACTCATTTACAACACTGCACAACATCTGCAGGTAAAACCAGTCTCTCTGAGGACTCTGAACCAGGAACAGGCGAGTTACAGAAGCTCTTGGGAAAGAACAAGAGTGTTTCTGCTGAAGCCACCCAGTGCAGGTGAGGCCCGAGGCAATGGCAATAACATAAGAAAAAGTGGTAACCCAAACCAGTCCCTCAGAAATTGGTCATCATCCGTGGTTAGTATCTATTTTAGAGGAAATAGATTGAGAAGCTGATAATTAATATTCACAAACTAATCGTGACAAATCATGACTACAGCAATTACTGGCGTCTGAGTAAAGCTATAGATCTGCTAATTTGCCACTTACACAACAATACATTCCTTTGTTAGAGCCTGGACTGGATGACTCCTGTCAGGCTTAGTGGAAGACTGCATCACTACTCTAATGGGGAGATCCATTTGCTTTAGAATGATCACAATTAACACTCACTGTGTGCTGAGAACTGATTTCTTACACATCTGCAATGGGAAACAATGAGCCTTCAGCTGCTTCTAAAATCGAAGGCTAAAATACAGGCAAGCCTGGGATCTATACGTGGAACAAAAGCTCAAGCAGGGCAAAAGAATTGGAGCAAAGGGAAGTGTGTCATATTCATCAGTTTTACCCTAAAGATCCTCTTGTTTTCTCTTAAGGCCTATTCCAGTTCCTAACTTGAAAATTTCATTGACTTCACTTGGGCTGTGTGTCATTTTTTTTCACTTTTACTGCATGACCCAGATTTTAGACACCGTGCTCATTAATCTATTCCAAACACAAGTTAAGAATATGACAAATTATTTCCTCATGTGTATTCTGTTCTAAAATCAGCCCCAAAACAGCTTAGTAATTTGCATTGTTAGTATGCTTGAAAGTCCCTCACTTTTTGTCTTCAGACACTTTTTGCTACTATTAGAATTGTCCCTTCAACAAATACACTTATTTAACCAAAAGAGAGGAGATCACTAATACAGAAAGAAGTTTTAATCCTACACATATCCACATAACTAAGCAAAAGGAAGTATGAGCCCAAATATATCAATTTTACTTTGAAGGACTTACTAAAAATCATAGACTAAAGAAGCTTATTTTCTGGGAGATGATTTTTTTGGTACAGCAATATCTGACATCAATGTAAGGCCAGCAAAACTTCCTTAGTATGCAGTGGGGTGTCTGGAGAACTGCAGTAATTACACATTTGGCAGGACGTAAACTCCTCTGCATTTGTGAGCAGCCTGTTAGTCAGAGTGCAGAATGTAAGGGGCACAGATCAAAAAGCAGTTTCAAACACCACATGGGAAAAAATAGCAAGGAAGGAACGTATATGACTGTAGCATCAATGGTCGACTGATCTGATCCCTCTGCATGTGGCAGAATAAAATCTGCTGAAACCAAATCCCTTCCCTAAACTCTCATCATTCTTGAAGCCATGAATACCCACCAGTGTTAATGTAAATGTTGTCAGGCACCCAACCATTATTTCAAGAAGTACCATTTCTCTCAGAACTGTGTTCCCCAGGTCTCCCAGCACACTCTGCACTGTCTGTCTGTCGTTAGACTGCACACTCCTTGGGCCACCAAGTGTCATTTTTGCTGCCTCTTACAGCACTAAGCACATTATTGAAGCTTAGCATCCATAACTATGAAAAGCAAAGCAAAATCCCACAAGTTAACTTTGATGTGGTTGCAGATCCCAGTCCTGTTCTGACATCAGGAAATTGGACTCATGAAGGATTTGGGAAGGCTGTTAGAAAACATGGGGAAGATATTTTAGAGCTGACCTACCGAGGGAAAAATGGGAAACTTGACACAGTTTACTGCAGTTTATTTAACTTCAGAAAACCTCCCCATGGGTACTTATAATCAGTGACTTCAACTTGCTTAGGGAAGGTCTTTACACAAACCTGGGCTACAAATTTCTCAATCTTTGATGGCTCTACACTCACTTCCAGGTGATGATGATGGCTGAGCCCACTTTTACACACACACATATATGTATTTATGAATATATAAAAATACATATATATATATACACAAGCCATGCCCACACAGGGATTTAGCATAAGGAGAAATAAACAGCGTATCATCAATTCACACTCTGTTGAGCAGCACTCTGAAGTGTCAGATGGCAATGATAAGAGTCATATCTTCAGGGTATGTGTACCTTTGTCATCAAACTTTAATCCAGACACTCTCTGCCACCTCTGAGCCCTCAGTTATTTCAGATAGCTTTTCTTCTGTGTAGCATGGGGAATGTGCAGGCTGGCAGAGACTTTTTCATTTCTAGTTTTATGGGGTGACAGCACTGCACCATCTAAGAAGAGAATTAAAATGCCATCATGCTGGGTGCATGCATAATGCCATAGTGAGAAATTCTGTCTCATCTCCTACCATTGAATATTTATACAGAACAAGTGACTGGATTCCCCAGTGAAGTTTGAGGTTCTGTTGTGTTTGTGATTTTTTACATGTCCATAACAAGTCAATCATAAGCCTAAAATATTTATCTCATTTGGAGATGATAAAATCCCAGGGAACATCTCCCTCTCATGATCTAAAACCCACATAACAGCACATTTTGACAACACTGGATGCTTCTCTTATAAATAGGTTTTAAGGGAAGCTAGGATTTTTCTTTCAAATTTAACTTTTCCTAGAGTATCCAAGACACACTCCTTCTTGCCTGCATCCATTTTCAGTGCAGTGGGGAATGTTTTTACTACAGTAAAAGCTAGGACTTAGAGGACAGCAAACCATACTCTGGAATGTACTGATAGTTGTGTGCAACTAGTGATAAGAACTCTGGAAGGGATCATTGGATCAGGACTTCATCCTGACCTTTCTGAATAGGACATGATGAACTAGATCCACCCAGATTTTGACACCACTATTTTAAACCAGAAACCATAAAACCACACAGCATCAAATGCATTCTTAGTTACTTCATTCACTTGGTGGAAGGAAATGCCACTGATCTTTTCCTCAGGAGTTACATTCACAGTCCTTCTGTTAAAAAGCAGAGAGACCAAGCACTTGTACCAAGTCAGATTGCACAATCAGTCACTCTGTTGGAAGGAGAATGTTTGGATATACTCTGCCAATTCATCCCAATTCTCAAGCAATACTGCCCTTCCTTGCTATTAAGCATCTCAGCTTCCCAGTTTATACTAAATGGAATTGGAATCCTCTGTCTTTTACCACAGCATTTCCCACTGATTTAATCAGTCTATTCATATTTCTTGCTGACCTGATTTTTCTCCCCTTTCACTTTTAAATCCTCTATTGACTTGAATTAATCTTGCAGAGTACGACTGGGAACACATTGAGATTTGAATACAAGCTCTGGTAGCTCACAGAAGGCCTTCTCACACATCTATTAAAAAAAAAAAAAAAAAGGTTCAGGGCCTAGTGAGAGAGGTAGCCAGGTGCCATTGAAAAAACCATAGCCCAACACACACAAGTAGAGAATGAAAGTGATGGTTAAAGCAAATCTGTTCTTGAGAAACAGTTTCAAGTCAAAACTCATTTGGGTGAAAGAGTACAACTTTGTATAGGAAAAATAATGACAAAATTGTTACTGAAATTAAGGCCCAGACAAGTTTCATGTGTACCATACTTAGGTCCTGTAATAAGCTGTTGTACTTCATGCTGTGCCACAGGCAAAATACAAACAATGCACTGCAAACACCAAAATCTGTAACCAGCTACATTCAAATAACATGAAACCATTTCACAGGATCTGATCACAGGTTGACAATTTTGATCCCATCTTAAAACTGGAGCATATTTACACAACAGTTACCAACCTGTACAAACAAGGACACTTTGGTATGATATAGGCTCATGCTGGTCACCTAATACAACCTCCCTAAATTAAAACTTATTAGTTAAGAGTATGTGAACAGAGGGCACTTCAAGCTGCTGCAGTTTCATGAGAAACACATTTATTTCCTCTGCCTAATTGCCCCTTCTTAGCTGCACTAAACTGAGGAGACAAAGAGGCTGCAGTGTCATGACACAGACTGAACCTTCGTAATATAATAAATAAGCACACCAGGAACATAAATTCAAAACCTATTTTGTAATAGTCAGATACAAACCCATGTATACTAGGAAAAAAACATTTTTCTGTGGTGGAAAGTGTGGAAACAAATATCCACTGGTGCCTAGAAAAATATGAAATGGCTCGTCACCATTTTTTTCCTCAGTGTAACACTCACGGCGTGGAGTAAAACAGTTCTTCCAAGTACAGTGGTTGTACTTGACATTTCTACTGCTGTTTTATGGATAGGAAAATTCACTCAAACTGGGGACTAGGAACAGCATGATACTACAGTAGTGAACAACATAACACAGCTGTGATAGAAATCCCTACTACAGTTTGCCTTTCATATTGCTCTCTGGTTTTGGGTAATTGTTCCTGAACTGTGGTCTGTGGATCACTGTTTGCCAGCTAAGTCATGTCAGAGGATCTGTAGAGCTGCACACTCAGCATTTGCAACAAAGAATTTGACAGAAGTGAATGTTTCCCTGAGAAATTTAGAGGCCTGATGTTGTTCCATAATTACACACTCAACTCTCAACCCCTCCTCTCAGTTATAGGGCAATATTATCAAAAACCAGAATTGTCCATGTAAAGAACAAGGATTCGGGTTTCAGCTGGAAATAGAAGGGTTATAAATGGCCACAAGCTAAACTTTCAACCAGGGGAAGGTACTCTTATCCAATTACAAGAAAAGTTCTTGTCCCTTCCTGTGATTAAACCATTTGTCTGCACTATTAATACTACCAGAGCAGAAGTTTTTTATCTGGAGAGGCAAAAGCCAGCACATGCAAAAAGAGCAGCCATTTGGCAAGGGAAAGAGTGCAAGTTTAAAGGCACAGAAGGCGTCACTTAATAGCAGAAGTGTTATTAACAGGTTTTTATCCCACATTTTCTGCTAATTTTTTCTCTTCTTTGCGCTGTATTCCTGGTTTGTTGTGGTTTTGGGGTTCTTTTTAATAGATTACCAAGAGCTTTGTGAGTTTCTGTCATGAAAAATACTAGGAAACTGTTGTGCTAAGACAGAAACAAATGAAAACACATTTTTCCTTAGGTACTTAGACATAAGGGAAAAGGTAAAGGAGAAAACCATTTCAGCTGGATTCACTATTACATTGAGCAAGTGTGCATGCAAAGATACTTATGAAGATGAATTTCATATTACAATATAAGGTACAGAATCTTTTTCCTATGTTGATAATTGTCCTCATTACTATACTATTACAATAGCTGTTGATAGACCCTTATGAAAGTAGCAATTACAGAAACTGGTACATTACATCTCATTTTCCTTCCTTATTCTAGTGCTTTGACCTTTGGAAGTTGGTGTAGATGCTTGGAGTGATTATATAGCTGTAAGTTTATGTCCAGTATCTACTGAAAGTATTTGCAAATTTAAAAGAAATAATTTTCACCTTTAATTGCAATAGCAGATATTGCCTTATTACTATTCTTACTTGCTTTGAAAGTGCCACAGTTGCTGTGGGCAAATTGCCCCTCGATCAAAAAACTGCACATGAAGTTGCTGAAATAATCATGAAATATACAGTGTGGGCATTTAAAAACGAAGTAAAAATGTTATTCACAGAGTCAGAGGATGAGCAATGAAAAAAATGAACTCTATCCCAGCCAAAACCAGGACAAGCAATAATGAGCACTTATTGGTTTTAAAGGTATTTGGTGAATTAACTCACACATTTTTTTACAAAACTGTCTCATTGTTTTAAATGTCCTTGAGAGTTCCATGCCATTAGCTGAGAAAATGAAATGCCCTTTTCCATCAATATGTGCATGAAATCCATATCAGATTTTCCTTTGAGAAGCTTATGTCAGTCAATATGGTTTCTGTATACCACTGTTTTCCATACTGTAACAAATGAAAATTAAATATCTGGTGAAGAGGACAAGACATGTGCACGTTTTTCTGAAAAAGAACTGGTAGCTAGGTATTACCACTATGTCTTCAATCTCAGGTCATGGGAGCAAGGGGAACAAGGAGCAGAGGACAACAGAAGTAAGAAGAGGAGAAGAATACATGTTTAAAAAGGATTTTAAAAGGCCTAAGAGCTCTTTGACACCTATAACATGGCTTCCACCCCACTGGCAAACTGTCCCTTACAGCCTAAATAAGCATTCTCCACATCCAAGGGATGCTCCTCTGGAGCCTGAAGAAGCCAACTCCTTTCCATGAGCCTGAGCAAACCACAGATCTCCAGGAAATGCTCCCCTCCAGCAGCATCTCTGCATTGGCACAGCTTCCTGAAGTGTCCCAGCAATGCAAACACTGCTGACTGTCCAACACGACAGCTCCAGTTCCTGCCTGCCTGGTCTGCTTTGCCCTTGAGACAAACACCACAGTCAGGACCATTAGTCACTCTGTTGATCAGAAGAAAAGCCTGGCTGAATCAACACAGTGTTAGGATCTAATCCTGCCAGAAGAGTGAAGAGAAATTTCTGGTCAAGCAGATTTGCCACACTGCATGTCTGTGATTAGTTTCAATTTAGCTTGATGTAGTCTAAATAGAAGTGACAGCTAGAAAAAGCTGGAAACTGAACCTAAAAGTGAGGGGATGAACCACTGCTTGAACAGTGATCTTCCCACTATATTAAAGAAATTAATTTAATATTTGCATTTAATCACAGCAATTACAGTTAACTGAAGGGGAGGATTCCTGTTGTCTGAAGATCCAAGATACAAATTATATTCTTCATTTGCCTATGTATTTATTACCTGAATTTTCAAGAACTCTTGGCTCTGTAAAAGAAATACCATTCCTCCAATTTCTGGTTTTGTTTGAAATGTCTAACCTATTTTGCCCAGACTCCATGTCATGCTCAGTGAAAACACCTTGAAAGGAATTAGAGATAATAAATTTATGCTAAGCCTTCAGGTGTTAATTCTTATTAATCAGTTTGGCCTGTATGAAAGCCTGTGCTGAGATCATGAAGATCTCAGGTATTTCAGCTTTTCAACCATGATCACCATTGAAGGCAGACTACATACACAGTACCAGGTAAAAGTCAGATAGTTTAGTCCACTCAGAAGTAGCACAGAAATATATACTCAAGGATGCAGTTTCAGTATTACATTTGAGGTGCTACAGCTGAGCAATAACTTATTTGCAATTCCAAATCACCAAAATCACTTAGGGGCAGTTCAGTACAACATTCAGGGCCTATACAAGAGTCCTGATCACTGCAGAGATGGTACAAGAAGGGAGCACTTGCTGCTGTAATGATTCTGTCTGGAGGCCATGCCTTTTGGAACTGTACAGCTCCCATTCAGAGCATTTGGCTTGCCACTTGTGTAACAAAATGAAACTGCTGGAACATTGAAAAGAAGTCAGAAAAGAACCTTGGCTATTTCTCAGTTTTTAGATCCCCATAAGCATTCAGATCTAATTCACTTTCATATGTTAAATTGGAAAGGGGAAGATTTGAAGTTTCAAAGGCCTATTTATCTTCCTCCTGATCTGCCCTGCTTGTTCCCCGTGCAGTGAAACTCTTCCTGTTATCTGCTCCTGTCTATTATCACATTCTCCAACTCCCCTCCAGTGTTTCTGACCTTCACCTGCACGTGCTGCTTCTCTCATCCCAAGCTCCTCTGGGGGGTGCCAGCTCTGCTCTGAAGCATGTAGCTACTTTTTTATAAACTCTTTTTTTCCTTAAAATTCACATCCACTGTGACATGTGGAGACAACGAAGTGACTAATGACAGATCTGCTAAAGGGAATCTGGGAAATATGTGATAGTAGAAAGAGCAACAGCAAAATTTATTCATCATTGATGAGTTTGTTAGGACATTTCTACACTGTAAAATACTACAGGACACAGGATGCTACTGGATGGAGCAGCTCTGAGGGACAGAGCTAATTAGCCTGAGCCCAGTGCCATGCCAGGAGGGTTAAAGAAGGAAGTTGGTGTGTCTTCATCACAGCATCCATCAGATTGTAGAATTTCATTAGCAATTGAGCAAATGCAATTCCATTAAAGTTAGCAAAACTCACATGATGCCTTATTTGTAGAGAGTTTTTTTCTTAAGGTCTTAGGTGCACGCAAACAAATGCTTCTTCTAGTAAAAACCCACCAATTTTGAACTTCTGTTGGCAAACAGGGAAAAGAATTCCTTGACATTTCTCGAAACAACTACAATGCAGCAATTATTCTCTTTTTATGGTCTTTTGACAACACAGAAATTTGAATAACTATAAACTTAATTTTGAGAGGTCTCCCATCAGCAGAACAGAAAACCCCCCATGCTGAGCTGCTCTGTTTGCTCACAGCTATTCCAGGGAGCTCTGAAATGCCATTCCCCACCTCGGGAGGCAGAGCAGAGACCTCACCGTGCACCTCTAGGCACCGACTCACTCCGTGGGGAGTGACCAGGCAAAGAACAAACCAACTTTAGGGATAATGATCCGGGTGTGACTGACTGCCAGTCCCAGGGGTCACTCCCACAGTGCGTGGTCAGCTCTGCAGCATCACAGCTATTTTTGAAAACGTAGAACTCCTACACTAATGGGATTATTTGTAATGCTGTGTAGTGAAATCAAAACATGAATTTTGATTAAGTGCATGTCCTGAATTTTTCTAGCTAGCCAGTGGCACAAACTGCATTTTTATGACATCCTCATCCTTGACACTTTGACTTCTATTTTTTCCAGGTGGGTTGCTTAATGACCAATTTCCAACATGCTGGCAGTGACTCAGGCATCATTTCTGCACCAGTCTGATCACCCTGTCACAAGTTCTCGCTCACACAGATCTCTACTCCCACCTTCCATCTCAGATTGGGGGCCATATCTTATTGGCTGAACAGCAGGAAAGCATTAGCAGTAATTACAGAAATGTTTTTCCTCTGCTCTAATTACAGTGACATCAGCATTCTATTAACCTTTAAATTACTGGTATTTTTCCAGAGAGGAGTGTAATGAAAAGCAGTGAAGAAAAAGAGTTTCAGAGCAGAGAAAAGAAAGCAGAGGTGCTTTCTGCTGGTGCCAGTGTAAAACCCTCCTGACAATGCTCTGGTACAGATGGACACCACTGCCTCTCACAGGCCAGAGCTTCAGCTTAAAGTGTATTTTGAAGCAGCTCCACTGATTCTGGCAGCCTGCTATCTACAGAGCACAGTTTTGATTTCCCAGTCCTTAGAGATCTTGGGAAAAGCCACCTGGAGCTCAAAGTGCTATAGCAGGTACCTTGCAGCTGAAAACAGTGAGAAGTTACTGTCTTGAATGTGCTCCTGGACAGATAGAAATAAGAATTGTTCTGGATTTACCTCAATAACAATATACATTAAATGGTGAAGAACATGAAAAAGGAATAATTTTCTTTCTTTTGTGATAGTCCAGATTCATCTGTTATAAAGTTGATTTTATTCCCTTGATGAGATTTCTTAATTTCTTTTGCAACTGGTCTCAAAATGGAAATAACTTTTTGAGAGAAGCTAAGGAAAGAAGAGGCTGGAAGAAAACCAATTTTTTTGGAGCAAGTCAAATGAAGTAACAGATATTTTTTCATGTATTCTGAATATTATGTTTAACATTTTAGGGATGCTTAGTCAGAGGAAATGATTTTTTTGTCCCTTTAGGCTTTCCAAACACCTCATTCCTTTAAAGGAAGTGTGTGGAAATACTTCCCATGAGAATATGAATATTCAGGAAAAAATAGGGGACTATTTAAGCTGATACATATTTTTTGACTCAGTTGTTTCTGGCAGAGGTGCCTGTTCCCCATATACACCTCAGCATCCAGATACACCAAGGCAAGCACTTCTGCAGTGATACAACACAAATTTGTGTTCACAGTAGCATAAACACAGGCTTGGCACAGGAAGAACAGAGGAGAACCAGTAATGGAATAAAATACCTCTACTATCCCCTGCACAGCTAGAAGGAGCCCAGTGCAGATGATTCTTTATGGAAACAAAATTGTTCTCTTCTTTCAATGACAAGAATGACTTTTTTAGATGCAGTTCTTGCTTCAGTGTAGAACTCTGCTGTGTGTCCTTTGTAAATGTGTTTAGAGTTCTCACTTTTACATTAAAGCTTCTCTGTTTTTCACATTGATTTATGGCTAACACATTTATGCACTTATATTGTGAACTTCACACAATCCACTCCTGAAGAATGAGACCTGGATAAAAGAGTTCTGACTCAGAGAATTTTTTTTTTAATTAGAAGGAAATCTTTTTTTTTTTTTCCAGCGTCTTTCCAAACAACCTTTCTAGTGCATATAAATATTTAAAAACAACAACAATAAAAAACAAAAACAAAACCAAAAACAAACAAACAAAAACCCCAAACAAACCACCCCAAAAAAACGGACCAGGAGAAGTGAGTGCTATGACAAAAGATCTCAACCGAGACTCAAATCCTTGACCTGAGTCAGGCAGAGAAGGGACTGGAGTCAACTTTCTTCTCTTGCTGTGTGACAGAGCCACCATGCCATGGAAAATGCTGGATTGATTCTCTCCCTCTGTGTTTGAAATTTCAGGCAGAATTTCAGGGAATCCTTCCTTGGCCAAGAATCACTGAAACTGCCCTTCTCAAAGGAGAAGTTTCAGCCTTTCCACAAAACACTTCTGTCAACTGAACAAAATATCATGACCAGTGGACTTGTACCATTTCCTGAAACAGCCAAGAGGCTTCAGGACCATGATATTCATTTTCAGAACTTTATACTCTTAGAAACCTTAATCTTCCTTCATTTCCTTGAGGGTGAGAACAGTCAGCATGAATTTACCACAGGTCAGATGAAGATTAGAGAAAGCCAAAGGCAGAGAGGAGCATATAACCACAGCACAACCCTGCTGGCTTTAGGAACGTGGTGTTTTCTGAGCCTTGGCAGGGGTGACTGACTCCAATACAGGAGCTCTTAAATCAGCACACACATTTATTGGAAGTGCATCTGCAAAGAATTTCCTCCTAATGAAGCAAGTAAAAAGAACTGAAATTGCTTACTATATACCTTTAGAAAATCTTACTCATCTTAATATATCGGCACTGCTACAATTAATAGCCTGTTTGAATTTCCCTTACAGTTTCTATTACAGGAGGCTCATAATTCAGGCACAAAAATCTTACTCTAGGCTGAAACTTGTTATTATTTAGTGTCTGAACTTGTTTCATGCAGCTTTTCTGCACAACCCAGCTCACCTCCCACCCCCTAATAGTAACAGATGTGGGGTTCCTCAACACAACCCGCTGGTACGGGATCAGCAAGCTGAGGTGTAAAATTTACAAGAGTGTATTTTTAAAAGAAACTGCTGGGTCTGCCCAAGGGCAGAAGGGGTAAGAGCTCAGGAAGTGGTTCTTCTGTCTAAATCTTTAAACACAATCAGAGAATGACCCTGTTCAGGGACAGGTCAAAGAAATGAGCCAGAGAGAGAATGGAAACAGGATCATGTCTGGTGAGACTTTTACTACAGCAAAAGAAGTGATGACATTGGGATTGTTTCCAGATTGGTCATTGCTGTTCCTTCTGGCTCAGGTTGTGACTGCAAACATCAAAACCAGATCTGTGCAGGATCAAAACACTTTGCCATGTAAATCTGTTCCATACCAGCCACAGATGCAAACTGCACTCTTGTTGAATTATCCAGAACAATGATGATGCATAGAAAGGTTTTCTACCATGACATGAAAACAGCGCATCTTAACTGGCAAATTAAATTTATGTGAGATGATGGTTTGCAGATGGAACACAAGACTTTTCTGATTGGGCAACTGGAGTTCAAAATCCTAATTTACTACACCCTCAAATCCACTACATATTTCCTTTTCCATGAGGCATTACAGACTTTCTACACTCTCATTTTTACAACTATTTCTTTGAATGTTTTTTACAATTTCCTGAAATTTACATGTCCATTCCTTTAACTCTTTTCTAATTTTTGAAAATTCGAAAGAGTCAGAATTAAGACCTGCTTTTTTTAAAAAAAAAATTCTCCAATACACTGCCAGAGTATCACCTTTTCCTATTTTGCAAAGAATTGCATGACATGGATAAATACATAACACATCACTTATCATACTATCTGCAAACCCACAAGGATAATGACATTAAAAAGGTAAATTATGGAAAAATAAGAAGTAGTAGGGAATGGTCTCCATCCAATAGACTGGATTTGGCAGTAAAGATCTCCAATTTCTACTTCCAGCCTTGCCACTTACAGTATCACCATGAAAGTCACTTTCCTTCTCTGCTCCTCATCTTCTCCATTTGTAAAACATGAATGTCGTGACTTCACAGAAAGCCTTCATGATTCATTTAATCAAAATGCTTAACTGAAAAATATATATGAACCTTCCTTGAGGAAAAGAAAATAAAACCTGTAGTTGATGTAGTTCCCAACAAGAAGAACCACAAGAAGAAAATGAACTGTAAATTATCATTTTTAAGAACTTTACCAACCTGTAAAGGTTATGACCCATGACATCATGCTAAAACAGAGTTCATATGAAAATACAGCTCTACAGGTGATCATTGATGAGCACTGAACAGGCAGCCATGAAGGAAGTTGTGTCTATAGGAATCACTTGATCAGAAAACACAGAGTTCTTTTTCAATTTTATGTGCATCATGTCAGAGCATGGTGAGATTCTACCGATTCTTGTGCACTGATGCAGATTTCTCATAAAAAGGAAAATCTCTCAGGCTAAATCCCCATATTTTAAGTCAGAGATTGGCTGAGTCTTTCATTAGCCTTAAAATTAAACTTGTTTTGTAGGGTCTTAAAAAATCTCTTTTCTTGCATGAGAGACAATAACTTCTCACTTGTACTGTTTTGTTTTTCAGTGAGGTTACTGAGTGTGGATTCCAGCTTCCTATGGTATGCATGATCATCCTCAGCCTGAAGCTCCCATTAAAACACTTCCTCATTTGTTCTAGATTGATATTTAAATTTTGAAAAAATAACTAGCATTTAAAATATACAAAAAAAAAAAAAATCAACACTGCAACACTTATTTTGGATTATTACAGCAGTTTTGGTAGTTTGTATCTGGATAAGAGTTGGAAGGCGTATTACTGATACTCAAAGGGAGAGAAAAAACCCAACTGAACTAGAAAGGTTTACACATTCTCAGATGAAATGATATATTTTTAATTTGCAGGCATCTCTCTACAGCTCACAAGCTTTCCTCTACTGTGACAGATTGGAAAATTCCAGTACAATTTGTCTTTTCAAGCTGTCCCTGAAAGAAGATTCTGGGGGAAGCTTTTTAAGTGCAGAAACATGTGCTGTGCTCTTCGCTTTTAACTTATATCCAAGCCACTGAACTGAGAACATTTCATGTTCTGTCAGTTTTAATGTTCATTAGTCTATGTCTGTAATTGTGTCACTTGTGAGACTCTGTTAGAACAAAGGCTGGGGTTTGTAAAAATGTGAGGTGTGAACGTAACACAGGAACTCACAGAAAGCTTTGTAAGCACAAAATTGCCAAACAGAGGATGAGCAAACTCTCTGGTTCTCCTGGACAGATTTCTCAACTCATGCTTTGTCCTGTCTCTCATGTGGAAAGTGGAACCAGTTCCTTATTCCAGAGCAGTGAATTCTGCCTGCTACTCAATAGCAATGCACACTTTTTCCTTATTGTGGCACAAGTTCCTTGATTCCCTTGGCCAAATACTTTTTTATTTGCCAAAATACTGAAGAGAACCCAAATTATTTGTGGTTTTCAGTTACATTTTGTCTGGGTAAGTGTTAAAAATGGCAGGTAATGAGAGAAGTCAACACATTTTAGAAGAAATATTCTGTGTCTAGGTTATATAATGATTTCATTTTGGTTTTTCATTAGGAAACATTTTAAAAGTCACTGCGATGTAAAAGAAAAAAGTAGAAAAAAATCAGACTCAATTAGATTTTAGAAAAAAAAGTGAAACATTTCTATGGTAAATCAAGTTAATGGCTCATCTGAGATTTACTCAGCTGCCTTGGGAGGCAGTTTTCTTGGAAGACAGAGTATTTCTGTGCCAGTTGTTTAAAAATTCAGGGAACAATGTATCACCTTGCGATGAATTTGATAGCCAGTCCACTGGTCCTGAGGTGCTGAAGTTCTCTTCTCATGGTCATGTACCAGTTGCTTATCACTGTTGTTGGAGACAGATTGCAGCTCTGCTGGTCAGCCAGAACCCAGCTTGTCACTGGTCTTACAGCAAAGTGGCAAAAGAACATTTAGGAAGTCACTTCTGAATAAGAAGTGTCAGTTTGAGAATCTTGTCACACAACTTGTGTTTCTTGGTAGCCCCTGTGGGTGCTTGCACGTGCTTCAGTTTCCATTTGCTTTAGGGAACAAACACTGGGATATTTCCTCCACCAACAAAACACTCGGTAGTATTTTGGGCTAAGTGTTTTAGTTCCTGCTTTTGGTGTGTTTTCTCTGCCTTAAGAGGCAATGTCTGCTCTCTCAGACAGTGCCTGCCTGCTCTGCTTCCCTGTTCCCTTACCTTGAACTTTTGTAATTGTTGTGCATTAATGGCTATTAATGTTTTGATGCTTTTCACTCTAAAGCCTCTTTCTGTCTCAGGTCACAGTTCTCACCAGACACTAAATACTTCTTCCAATATTTCAGGCATTATTCCTAGTAACTGTGTCAATCATTTCATGTCCTGTCCTCACAGTAGGAAAGTACAGAAATAAAAGAATAAGAAAAATGAAAAAGAAAAACAATTTTATCTTCATTTTTTCTTCATCACCATTTTCTGTAGGTGTTGCAGTTGTGCCTAGTTAATTGCATTTCCTGCCATGTTGTGGATGCCATAAATCTGCTCAGTGACATCAAATTTCATCTTGGGAATGCTGAACAGTAACAGCTCGAGCTTCACAATCAAATTGTTCTTTATCTGCTGCTTACAGAAATCCCAGAACTGTGGCAAACGCCTGAGCCGTGCATTTAGATTTGTACTGTCTGGTCTACACTCCTCTGTCTTTCAACTTGTATTCCTCATCTAAGTGCCATCCAATTTATTACTTGCATGAAAGACTCCTTACAGCACAGGAATTGAAAAGGCTTCAAATGCTGCAGGTTTTCAGCCATAATTGCTGAAGTTGACTTCAGCCTTATCTTCATGGGTAGCACTAACACCACGGTCATTTCTTTCTTTCAGGTGAGGCACCGCAGTCAGCAATAGTTACAAACAGGGCCTGCACTTCTAAAGTTGTTTGAGACTCAAAACAGCTAATTAAGGCTTTTTTAACCAGCAAGCCATACTCTATAACTGCAACTTTGCTATGAATAAAATGTTGTAAGGTCAGGAGCACAAGTTTTTTCTTTTTCAGCATTGTCCCTAACTGCTCCCAGGACCATTCTGGCAGTTCTGCACCATGAAACCCTGGACTCAAGTCCTCAGAGGCTTCCCTTATCTGTACAAATGAGTTTGCACAAATTCCCTCTCTTTTTGCATTGTTCTGGAAGCCCTGCTGTGTATTTGCACTCTATTAGCCAGTGTGCAGAGAGAAGAACAAGAAATATTGACTATTCAATAACTAATTCTCTGATAAAGAGGCCAGCTGAATGGAAAACAGCTTTCCATTTATTTCAAAGAAAAATATTGATAGACTCATCTTTTTAAATAAAACAGAAACACAATACCACCATCCATGTTTCTCATAAGTAAATATGTTTGCCACTGATGAGGAACTCTCATGAACCAGTTTTGTAAGCTCCTCTTGAGATTGTTCATTCAGGTAGGAAAGAGCCAAATTCCCAAGCTTTGGTAAAAGCACTTGAGACAAGGTGCACACAGTTAAGAGATAAGAGACATCCACCTCCTTGCACAGGAGCAGCCAAGGAAATAGAAGCAAGTGGAGGTGCTATTAACTGAGATTAACAGTTGGAAATTTCCCTCTCTGTTTTGGGTTCTGAGTTAGCCTGTAACTCCAAGGAATTAGCATTTGTGAAAAGTCTTCCTTGCATAAAATTTTTGAAATAAAAACTAAATAATCAATCTCAGTAATTGTTGATGAAGCTTTGTCAACCAAGACTGATCAAAGCACTAAAACGAAATCATTCCCCATCCAGATGTTACGGAATTCAGACTCCTTCCTAAAGTACTGGATGAAAAATTAGAACTGATTTCTAGAACAACAAAATACCAAAGCTACAAATCAAAAGTATTCCAAAGGCACTTTGATTAACTGGACTAGAGTCATGTATTGTACCAATTGATCTCTGTTTTTTTCTTGCCAAGTATTATTTCTTGTCTCCAGAATAAATTGTCCATATTCAGGAGTGACCTTAAAATTGCCATCAGGGAGCGATGACTCAGAGAAAAGCCTCAAGGTATTCCATGAGATCACGGCTTCCCATGAATCTCTTCATTTTGAGGAGATGCTGCTGTCATCCTTCTCTGATCTTAAAACTTGCAGGGCCAAACAGGTGGTTTAGATGACAAACCTGATCCTTGTGTTCTTCTTAGAAGACATTTTTTAGAGTTGCAGCCGTGACTGTCAATGGCTTTGAGATAATGCACTTCAGGTTTTGTTGGCACTCAAAGAGAGTTCAAGGTAGTTATCCAGGATGATCATATTTAACTTCTTCCTTTTTAATTATCTACCTTATATACTTGTGAAAGCAGATACACCTTGAAATACTAAAATTCAATTGATTGTTGAGCAACAGAAAAGCAAGATGTCTGTTTGGATTTGTACCTATCTGGTCTTTTTTCACCAAGACTCATTAGGGAGCTACTATTTATGTTTCCTGAATTTAAGCACAATATCTTGCAGTTGTTCCACAGTGAATTCCTGCTTTTTGGATATGACCATTACTGAGTCACCCTCTGTACCACTGTGAATAATTCTGTTGAATTTAATAGAGATACTCAGGCATAAACCAGTCACAGATATTAAAATATCTGCTTCTAAATATCAAGTGTTTAATTTTAAGTATTCAAAGTATAAAACAAGAAAGACTTGAGAGCAATTAGGCACCTGAATTTTGGGTTACAAGAAAGTTGTGCTTTTAATCTATGCTTGGGAAAACTATGGCAAATTCTTTTTTAATGAAGAGATACAGAACAAACCCACATATAAATATGAAAATATCACATCTTTCCAAATCGATGGTGTCAATAGACCTTTTTTTTTTTTTTAGAAAAGGAAGCTACTTTCATCTTAAGTGGATTTCAACCTAAGCATAATGTGCACAGGAGTTTGCTGCATAATATTCGTCTCTAATTAGCATTTGTTTTATGTAAATTTGATAAAGCAGTTGAAAGCTGAAATCTCAAATGAAGTTTGCATCCAATTACAGTATTCCAAAATGATTCTAACTCTGTTTTACCACTACATAATCTGACTCAGAAGACCTCTATCTGCCTCAATCTACCTCTTCCTGACCAGCAGTTTTAAGTGACTGAAGAGACCCCAGCAGATCTCCATCAGTGAGTAATACACTTGTCATACCACATTATTCATCTGAGATTTTGCTCTAGGAATAGGATGCTTCCATGCTGGTCCCTTGAATCCCAGAGCAAGGGGAAACTACTCATCTTATGAATCATAATATGTCTAGAGACACTAAATGCTTGCCAGCAAGGAGAAACAAACTGGATGAAAACATCAATAGTGCAAAATCTGTGCTAAGGAGAACTACAGCACTTACAGCACACATTGGTAGGTAAAAATGTGTTAAATCTAAGTAGATGCCAAAAGAAATAAAAAATTAAGTAAGAAACACCTGTATTGTCTTAAAATGAAAAGGTTGGCTTCAAGAATATTTCAAATATCTGGCATTATTCTGTTAGAAATTACCATGGGACTGTTCTGTGTTCCCAGCTTGGTATTTAACATTTGCATTGGGATCCTTCCAATAATCCTGCAAGTTGTTTGGTGATTTTTTCTAGTATTCAGAATATGTCACTTGTCCTTACATCTATTCACAAGGAATGGGGAATATCTTACGCAAATCTCTAGTATTTCTTAGAGATGAAATTCAGTGACCCCATATCTTTTCAGTAAAATTCAGGAATCACTCTGTAGGAGATTTTTTGTAGGAGATTTTCCTACAAAAACTCAAACTTACTGCACAGGTTATGTTATTTTGACAACTGAAGATACTGTTGGAGAATAGTCACAGTCTTACATTTTAATTAATTACATTTTAGTAAAACCATATGACCAGATCAATTATAGATAGTAGTGGTGAATAAAGTTGCGTTAATTACGTCTTTTGTGGGGATGATGAAATCAAAAAATTGGGAAAAACTGCCAGCAGAATGCTTTCATTGCCCAGAAAAAATTATGAAAAATAATTTATTATCAAACAAAAATGCAGTTTGATACACAGTAAAAGCATGTTTCATTAGGGATTAATTAACTTCCTGAATTAACAGAGGCCAAGCCACGTGTAAAACATGAAGGCATGAGCTTTAAACTTAATATTCCTCTCCCAATTCATTTTTTCCCCAGTGTATGATTTCTTACCCAAAAAATTGTGCAATAGCAAAAAAAAAGAATAAGAAAATACAGGATGTTTTGGTGGAATATGAAGAACTGAACAAAACAGGCAATTTCATGTGTAACTCATAAATCTATGGGTAAATTATTGTGCAACAATCAGTAAATATCCAATTGCTTGTTATGCAGATTTGGCAGGTCTAAAAATAGGCATTTAGTGAAATGACAATGCTGCTTTATTTCAGTCATTATTAAAAGTTATATATTTAGTGCTCCATGCTAAAAAAGTTTGCTTTGCAAAGTATGGCAGAAGAGCTCAGTCCCATAAAATGGTACAATAGAAGGAATATGGGGTTTTTACCACACATAGAGACAATTACATCTAGTCCTGTCATGAAACTCAAGAGAATTTGGGGAGCAGTAATATTGAAATGTACTCTTGTGAGCAGCATAATTAAGGATTTTGTTCATCAGCTGGGAACCAAGACTCTGTTTCAAGAGGCAACACCACAGAATCTCACAACCAAAAAGGGTAATAAACTTCAAAACAAGTTATCTTTCTGACAGAACTGTACTGAGGTGTGGTTTTTCCTCTAAATTTGCCTTAGCAGCTTGATCTTCATTCAGTGAAGAATCTGTGAGTTCTTCTGAGAGTCTGTTCATAGGCTCTCTGAGGCAACTGAAATGTGTTCAGATGCTGGGCATATCTCCATTTATAAATGACGATATTTGGGGCTTTCATAAAATTCAGAACTTTGTGTTTGTTCTTCTCTCTATAAAAGTTACTTTTAAAGACATTTTAAAAGCTACTTGGTATTGAAAAGAGGCAAAGACTGCATTTGGCTTCATTATCAAATTTATGAGTATAAGCCACAAAGCAACATTTGCTCTTTATTGTTGCTTTCTGGTACAAAAAGAAGTTTCCACATTCTCTGAAGTCAGTAGAAGGGAAGCCCCTTTGTGTTTCAGTGCTGTTTGGAGAGCAGAAGGAAGTACAGAAGGACAAATCTGGCATAACATTTAAAACCACAGGGTTTGACTTTACTTTTTTAATTTTTTTGGAAAGAAGCGGAATGCTTACTTGCAAAGAACTTTAAAGAGGTTTTCTTGTCCTTTAGCAAGATCTGAAAAGAGTATATTAATTTTACTAAGAAATAAATAAAAAAATCCTCTTTCCTTGAAGAAGCTGTTGTAAAAAATGTTACCACATCCGGTTGTGGCTGTCAGGTTTGTGACTTACTGAGCAGATCAAATACCCCTGGTTTGCCATCTCACTTGTGACCCTCAGTGACCCAGCAGTGGCAGTGAAGGGAGAGTAAAGGACAAAAAACCTGGGCCACAGCACATGATTACACAGCCATCATGATTGTGGAGTTCTGGTAAATATGAATGAAGAAAAACTAAGGATAAGATCAGAAGATTTGCTGGGGTGCACATGGGTTTTTTTGACCAGAAACTGGTGATACCACCTTAGAAAATACTGAGGAGGAATAAAACAAAGATGGTCAGTGATTTGCAGCTCATCATTCTGCAGAAAAATTATTGTCATGCAGTGCTGCAACCAGTTTCCAAGAAGTTTTCTGCCATTATGAATTAAAGAAATACCCTCAGGAAGACAGGATACCTGCTTTGAAGTCCTTACTCTCTATTTTAAGGCATAACAGTGAATAGAGCAAACACAGAAACTGATGGAAAGGAACATGACAATACAAAGCAAATTCTATTTAATAATTCTTTTTTAACACTAATAACACATAAGCACCTCTTGAAACAAAATGTGTTGAAAAACTGACTGAAACTATTTAGGAAACATCTGCCTGTCTTGTGAAAGTTAGAAAACTGAAAGGTTTTCATATTTTGCATGGAAATCTTTTCAGTGTTTATTTATTTGTTTTAATGGAAGAAGAAAAGGAAGCTCACACCCAGCAGCTGCTGAGCTCAGGTAAAGTTTGGAAGTCTCTGCAAAGTTCAAGTCTCTGCTAAAACCAGTGTTTGTTTATACAAAGTATAAACGGAGAAGACTTGGTGGTTACAGTAGCTTGGTGGTTTTTATCTGCAGTGAAAGATAGATCAAAACTCACACTGACTCAGGAAAAACAGAGACTTGGCTGTGACTCACCCCCACTGTCAGGCTCTGCTGCAGCCACTGGCAGGAACACTTCACTCCTCCAGTGTCACCCTCCTCTCTCAGGAGAAACTGCATCTTTGCTAAAACCTTCCTGCTAAAACTAGCATGTATTTCACAGTGAAGAGTGCTGGCTTCAAAACACTGACCTTTTCAAGTGAAGACCCATTCTGTTGAAACATTACTGAATAATTTCAGGGCTGTATCACCACCTTGTAGGAAATTAATTGTTTGTCGTGGCTTTACAGTTTTATTCTTTTCTTTTCTTTTTCAGAAGCCCAGGAAAATATCAAAATAATTTAAGCTGGAAAAGTCACTCTAAATTGAGTAATATCTTAATGCCCTGGAACTTTAAATTCCAAAAAGCAATTCAAATTCTGAAGCCCCTATATTATAAAAAGACAAAAAACTTTCCAGCTGAAATTTTTCACTCGTTTAAAACTGCCCATAAAATTGTGATTTATATCAGCTAGATCTGCCTTTGCATTTACTTAATGCAAAGTCACCCATACATCTTGGCAGCACATTTGCAGTGTTGTCTGCTGGCTCTGTTAAAAGTAAATAGGGTTGAATGAAATAAGATGCTACAGATTTATCATGATTCCTCCAGAAAGTGCTCAGATTTGGACAACAGACAGGAAAAGAAAACAGAAAGCATGTAATACTTGCCCTCTCTTGGGTTGCTTGCAATGGATTTTTCTAAAATATGTTAACAAAATAATTACACTGATTAAGAAAATAGATTAAATTAATATGCCTGTCTTTAATTTCTTTCAAAAATGTTATTTTAGTGACATAACCCTGTTGTGGATCTTGGAAACTTATTGCAGCAATGTGCTTACATGCATGTATACAAATGGCTCCTTTCAGCAGAAATACCTCAGAGATTTATAATGAGTCTGTAATTAGGATATATAATTTCACCATTGAAATGTGGCTACTCCTTCGGTAGAGAATGGCTTCCACTCACAACTGCATTTTGCAAATCACTTCAATTCATGTCCACATATGCAAGTACTTCCCTTAAATTTGTGGGAGAAATACTAAAAACAATCTATTTACAGGCCCTGAGAGTTAACATCACCATGTGCAGCAGCTGAATTCAGCTCACCTCGTATCACAAAACAAGGGTGAAGAAATCTCATCAACAACCTAGAATGAATTCTCTATTTCACATAGAAGCACAGGAAATATGATGTTTAATATTACAGCAGACAGAATTTGTATCTTGAAGTGTTTATCTAAGGTGAAAGTCCCAACAGCCTGAAGCTTGATCACACTGTATTGCCTGTCCAGACTGGAGCACTTAAAATCTCCACATACTATTCATTGTATAGCTTTTATATATGTTAATATGCTCTCCTAACCTTTCTAGGAGCATTCTTAAGCAAAATTATTAGAGGTCTTTCACATTAAACAACCCTTCCTCACACAATGTATGCAATGAAAGCTTTTTCACAATGAGAAGTGATGGGCAGTCTAAATAGAGGAGGCAGTGCTGCTGGCTGTGTGTCCAATTAAAAACAACTACAACTACAGCCATTGTGCTTTCTTCAGGTGTCTTTAGAAATACAGTTTCCCAGGCTGTCATTCGGAAATTAAACACATTTAGTATGGGGTTTTATTTAGGAAAATGAGCCAGCACAGCCTCTTTCTGTGAAAATTTTTAAGTATAAATACCACCAAGGTCCTGCCAGAAAATGGTGTATACTGTAAGAGTATACTCCTGTGAGTCCTCCTGCCTGATCCGAGGAAGCATGATCCAGGGCATTCAGTCTGGACCCAGGAAAGTTTTGTCCTCTCTCTGGTCTCTGCCAAAATCTTTGTTCTGGAAGTGTGCTTAATCACTTCACCCTGCCTTGTTTTTCTCTACCATTTTTGTCATAATTAGACTAGAAACTCTGTGTTTGGTAAAACATTTGGCATGAAGGGTCACTTACCTCAACTGACCCACTAAGTGCTGCCAAAACGCAAACCACACCGATGCTTCCTGATGTGACAGAATTTCACCTTAACCTTACACAACAGGCCAACACCCCGTGAGGCACTTTAATTTAGCACTGAGAGGGTGCAAAAATGGGGATCTGAGGGGGAATAGTGCATGAAAAGTACAGAAAAATAAGTTAAACTTCTGCTAAAACCAAGTGGAGACTCCAGATCTGGCAGGTGGTAGTTGCTCTGCTCGGTCACCATTCACACACCTTGCCGTGGCATGTGCCCACACCCCCCACAACATCGTCTATCTGAGGGTGAGCAAAGGAACTTTTCAGCCCAAGGGATGCATGAGCTGTAATCTCACCTTTTGACTGCCGGCAAATATGCATGTTTTCCTCAACTTCTGGTAATGATTCATCTTTGCAGACTTTCTCTAGAGTGGGATTTAAGGGAGATGATGGTTACTAGAGACAAAGATACACTTGACTCACTGATTTTCTTATGTGCCAAGTTACTCTATTTAAATCCTAAGTTTCCCACTGCAGAGTCTTCAGCTACAACTAGGAATGCATCTCTCATTTTCAATAAGTGACTGAATCCTCCCCTGTGAAAAAAATGGTCATCTTTCACTTCCCAGTTGCAGCAGTATCTCCACTCAACTGTTCAGCTCACAGGACCACACATCCCGATACTTTGTGTTCTCTTTGTGTTTCTCACAAATGACAAATGTTTACTGGGTTTTCTTCCAAGTAGTGGGCCACATCAATAGCAGCCTGGTCCTCCTGCAAGAGACCTGCTCCCTAAATGGAGTAAGCACTGGCTGTGGATGTAAAGCTATTTCCTACTGGTGTGAAAAAGACTCCAAATAAACAAAAAATGCTGAGACATCTGAAAATACAGTGCAGCACTGAACAGGTTCATAAAATAGTTCTGAGAGAACCAGTACTACCAAAGGCAGTATGGCCCTGTCAGTGCAGCTTTTCTCTGCAGGATGAATTATCCAGGGCTCTGAGTCTCACTAATGCAGTTGTATCGATTTTGAGACCTTGCTAGCCTGGGTATCCTTACACAGCATAATGCTCTGTGTGTGTATTCTTAGCGCTCATTCTCAGGAGAAGCAATTAAGGTGTCACTGGGTCTTAATTGTCTCCATAGAGGATGTTTTCTTTAAAGCCCTGTTTGTTTGAAAAACAAAGCAAAACATATTGCTTAAGTTTTATTTTCAGACCTCCACGGGGGACTTTCGCAGTACTGTGCATGTAATTTACAAATTATCACAGCATTTATTTTTAGAAGCAACTACATCAGTGATGTAGAGAAATTCACCTGGATCTAAAGGAAATGGATCTGACCAACAGCTCTCAGAACTGCTGGGTGGTGAATACGTGTGGAGGGAGCAGAAAAGTCCTGGTCAGGGGCTGTGGACTGAAGATACTGAAGCCCGTGTTTGTGCTAGCCAGGAGCAGATCTGTTGGCAGGGTGAGATGCTGAGAGCCCAACACCAGCCCTGTGCATAGGGGAGCAGTCATTGAGGACTGGTTCTTCTCCAGCCCCATTAATGGGGAGGAGATGGAGCTTTTGAGTGTCAACTCCAGGTCAACATCATCCGAAAAACAAAACAAAATAAAAAATAAGTAAATAAGGAGTCCTCAGAGGAGCCCTGCTGACCCCTTTGAGCAGAGGTCCAGAGGAGGGCAATGAGGATAATTGGGAGACTGGAACATTTCTCTTATGAGGAAAGGCTGAGGGAGCTGGGCCGGTTCAGCCTTGAGAGAGCTGAGAGGGGACCTCATTAATGTGTATAAATACCTTAAGGGGGGTGCCAAGAAGAGGACACCAGGGTCTTCTTGGTGGTGCCAAGCAGTAGAACCATAGAATAGTTTGGGTTAGAAGGTAACCTTGACAATCATCTTGTTCCACACCCTGCCACAGGCAGGGACACCTTGCCCTAGACCAGGTTGCTCCAGGTCCCATCCAACCTGGCCTTGAACACCTGCAGGGACGGGGCAGCCACAGCTTCTCTGGGCAACCTGTGCCAGGGCCTCACCACCTTCAAATTTTTTTTTTTTTCCTAAAATCTGATCTAAACGCACTCATTCCATCTGAACCCATTTCCCCTTTTCCAGTCACTACGTGCTCTCGTAAATAGCCTTGCCTCATCTTTCCAGTAAGTTCCCTTCAAGTACTGCAAGACCGCAATGAGGTCACCCCAAAGCTTCTCTTTTCCAGGCTGAACAATCCCTTTGTCTCAGCCCCTCGGAAGAAGTGCTCCATCCTTCTGGACCGGCAAGAGAACATAAGGCCACAGGAAGGCACAGGAAATTCCACCTGAGCATGGGGAAGAACTCCTTTCTGGAACAGATTGCCCAGGGAGGGTGAGGAGTCTCCCTCAGCGGAGATATTCC
>VXBB01017310.1:453332-533944 GCA_013399915.1 Illadopsis cleaveri
TCCAGGGATCCTGCGATCCTCGCCTCGGGCTCCTGCAGGCCCCGGGTGAGCGCTGCCCGCCGCTCGACCGCGGAGAGCCCCGCGGAACAGCGCGGTGTTTACCGCCCGTGCCCTCATTACCCGCCCCCGCCACCCCCCCAAGTGCAGTTTGTTTGGGGAAGTTCACGTCGTGTAAGAAAGCAAAAAAAGAGACGGGGGTAGCGGGTTGGTTGGGAGGGTGTTTGCTGTCTTTGGGCTGCGGCAAAGTTTGTGGCAGGGAGTGAATGGTGTGTGAGGAAAGCTGCCCTCGGTTCACCGGCTGCGCGCACCATCTTAGACGCGGTCAGGAAGTGGAGTTGACTCAGGCTCTGTTTCACCTGATGATGTCGTCTGCTGAAATTCCCGGGAGTCCGGGGAAATTTGCATCACGCTGAGGCTGTTCGAGGGCAGAACTAGGTGAGAAAGGCCGCAAAGAACGGAAAACGGCAAAACAAAGGAAACAGCAGCAGCGATATCGGCTAGCTCTCGGTATTTTTTTAGCTGTAGGATACTGAAATCAGCAATCTGTTTAAAAACGTAGCTTTGCTTTGTGACTGTGTTCCTCGTTTCTTTTCTAGAGAAGTGTTAAGAGTCATAAAAATAGTATTTGAACAAAAAGGATTGTCTCGAACCTCCTGCCAGGAAGAGCAATCTATGACAGAGTCAGGCAGGGTCCTTCCTTATTCTTATCAGTTCTGCAGAAAGCATTTTGATAGATATCCCATATGGTTACAGGAATTTTTACCACAGTGGTTTTGAGCTAAACGATTTGTATGACTGCCAAGGCATTTTGTTTTAACCATAAGCAAAAGAGGTTATTTTAAAAAAAGGTCTCCTTTTCTGTTTTTTTACTAAGAATTTCATTATTTCTGGAAATAAATATCTCTTTTTAGAGGGGTACTTAGCAGTTACTGTCACTTCTGAAAGTATTTTACCTGGCTTCTCTCTGCGGGCCTTCTAGGATGTGTGGCCAGGACAACCATAAATGTTTGTGAAGGATTTCCAGTGTGTGTCTATTGCATGGTATTTCCCCCTCACTCTGTAAGGGGGTATTTACTCAGGAAAGGGAAAGTAATTTTCAAATAATGTGCCTTTGTATATAAAGCTGCGAACTTGGTACAGGATTTCAGGCTTTGGTACATCAGCAGAAACTCTCTTCTGGAAATCTGAGATTTTAAATATCCAGAAATATCCCTTGAAACAGCTTTCTGCCAAACTTTTAACTTTGGTACTTTGCAGCCTGCTTTTGAACTGTCAGTGAAAATAAAGAATTACATTCTGTACTTGCACAGGCGGCACAAGCTACTTGTTGCTATTAAAAACTTGTATATGCTATAGACAAATATAAAATGAATTTGAAAAGCCACCAAGTTTTCTTTCTGGCCCTAGTCACTGATTTCAACTGTTAGTGCATGCTTTTTACAGTTTTGCATGCTCAGTTAGAATCACATAAAAGTACCTTTTTTTCCTCTTTTTTTTTTTCTATAGGTTGTGTTTCTCTGTTGATCTTGTGCCTTTGAAAGCACCTAAACGTAAATATATAGGAGAGAGAATGGAAACAGTTGTCATTATCAACTTAAGTTAGAGTGGAGGAGAAATAACTGAGGACAGCAGTAGGAAACAGTTGACTTGCACTTAAATCTCATCTTCATTCTTTCTTCCCAGGTTTTCTCTCTGCATTGGTTGTTTTTCCAGATTTTCATGTACAATCTCTTCACATCTGTTCACTTTTATTCTCCTTGCATCTCATGCTCTCGTAGGAGTGGTGGTAATGAGAAGTTTGTCCTGTTGAATGTTTCCAGGCACTGTGGTATGCCCAGGCGTAGGCTTTTGTGTGTCTTGCCTTAACAAAACTACCTCAGCCTGCTTCTTTTTCTTTTTTGTTATATTTTGTTGTATTTTCCGGTTGATGACAAGTGGATATTTTTGGTGGGTTTTTTTCTCACAGTTTTTGTGACAGGTTCATATGCTCCTTATGGGCATTTCTGTCTCCTTGTCAAAAGCAGTCTGCTTCCTGTGTATTTAGCAAAACCTGGTGGAAACTAAGGAAGTCTTAAGTGAGATTGTTACACTTCCCAGAAGCAGCAACCTGTTACTTGGAGTCATAAAATCCTGAGATCTTCAAAATACTGTGCTCCCAATCAAAGCATGAGGACTGTGCATTNGCTGGAGGTGTCCAGTGCCAGGTTGGATGGAGCTTGGAGCAACCTGGGACAGTGGAAGGTGTCCCTGCCGATGGCAAGGGGCTTGGAATGAAATGATCTTCATGTTTCCTTCAAACTCAAACCATTCCATGATTCCCTTTTCCCTCTACAAAACATATGCATATTCACAAGAGACATTCCTTCCTTTGGTTTCTTGAGAAAATTTCCAGTTCATGTTCCTGTATCTTTCTGTTAGTTCTTGTCCCACTCCTATCAAAAGGCTTCCTATAGAATTGTCCCTTCAAGTGAAGTAGGGAATCTCTCATTCAGAGTGTGCTGGGTACTCAGTGGAGATTTTGTTGCAGCTCTGTGAGAAGTGGAGGTATTTTAGTGGTGGCAATTTGGATGTTGTAGTTTTTAATTGAGGGAGGATAGCCCCTTGCCTTAGTTCAGTGGGGGTCCTAAGAAGTGTGTGTAACTGTGTTACAGAGTGTGTGTTTTGCATAAATGTGGGGTTTTGGAAATGTTTTAGCTATTCAAATTGTGTGGTGGAATTTTGGCAGGAGTGTATGTTCAGTACTGGAAAGAGCTTAACCTAAAAACCCTCAGCTATAAACCTCAACCCTGTTGGTTCCATTTTATCCCAATTTAATAGCTTTCCAATGTGTTTTTGGTGGCCTGGTTTAAAATTATTCTTTATCAGCTACAAGGTTTTTTTATGTTTTGTACAAGGAATCACTTTGCAACCATGCATGTATCTGTCAACGTTGTTGTGATTAGTGTTTGCATATAGCATTTGGGAAATGTAGTGGAAAGTCAGATACTCTTTCAGCTGATTCAGAAAGTCATTGGCATGGAATAATCCAGAGAGCTCACGTGTCCAAATTCCCTGAATTAGATTACTTATCCTTGATGCTGCCTTGCATCTCCCAGAAGCCATTTATCACTTCATTTTTTGGTGAAAATTTTTACACAGTGCTGCTTTTAATTGTAACAGTCTGCATCAGCTCGGTTCATGTGACGTTTGCTCTTCGTACTATACTGTGACTTAAATTCTTAAGTAGTTCAAGGGTGAAGTATCATTTGATGTGTAATTTACCTGTGTGCTTTATAGAAAGGAAAAGCAATTGTGTGCCAGAGAGAATGCAACAGAGTAGCTCTTGGCATAGGCCCTGCTGCTGGTGGAGTAAATGTCTCCAGCAGTTGGGAAACTTCCAAAGTTCATGGGGTGGGAACCTCTTATTGTTGTTGAGTGGAAAGGATCACTGGGTGAAACTCGGGAGCCAGGCTTTCTCTTGGCCTCCTTCCTGGTTGCTCCTTTAATGTTCATCCCCTCCCAGGAGCTCACTTACCAGTTGGTCAAGTCTTTTGCAAAATCGATTCATGAGTAGGGCTACGAGTGGAGATGAAGGAGGGGATGAAATGTATGAAATGGGGGTGATGACTTGCACTTGATTTCTTTCAAATGCCTTGTTTTCTTGTGTACTGAATGTTCAGCAAATTAATTAGACTTAGGTATCTCTAAAAGGGTTTGGGGTGGTTGCATCAGCGGTTGCTTCCTGAGCAACTGAAATTAGGTGTTGGTGCAGAACTCTGGCCTGAGGAATAGGTGGTAATAACTTTCTCCTCTGGTGTCCTACTTTCGAGCTCTCTGTTCCATGCTGATTTTTTCTCTGGAAAAGTTCACAAAAGCTTTCATTTTCCTGGCTTTCTTTATTCATACTCAGTTTCTAATTGATGATTCTGCTTTCTCCATTAGCGTGGCCTGTAGCCTATGAAGGACAGATAATTTCAGTACACAGAGTTTAAGTTAAAAATCACTGGGTTAAGTCAAACTAAAATCTGAACACAAGTTATTTGTTGTTTCAAGAGCTTAATAAATTAATCTAGTAATTCAGATTAGCTAGTAATTTTTCTAAATTCTTTAGAGGAGACACATGTTTACTGTCTTCACAGAAGACAATAGGGCTCTGAATTACTTCATCTGTAGACATTACCTCAGCAACAAAACTATCACTCTTTAGTGGCAATTTTTCTTAAATTTTAAAAGATAGATTTCTTCTTAACTGAGATTAATTTCACACTTACTAGTTTGTATTTAAAACTCTTGAAGATAAAACCAGAACTGTTTTGCAATGAGTTTATATAATGAGCAGTTAATATAGTTTGCTTCAGCTTCAGGGATGGAGCAATATATAATAAAATTCTTAAATTTTAGCTTCTTTTTTAAGTATCAGATGTACCAGTGGGCACACTGGTATTTACATACCAAGTTGAGTAACTGTTCTTGTCACAGGACAAAATAGTCATTTTAACTAACATGCCTGTGCTGTGTTCAAAGTTAATTGCAGCAATTATTTGTGTACATATGGTTTTATGCCTCTTTTTGGATGGTTTTTTCATGCATTTGGAAAGTTCTGCATAGAGTCTGTATAAATTTATTTAAAGTCATATTATTTCAGTTCTGAAAATGTTATTCTGTGGACAAAGTTGTCTGAAATCTCTGGCTGATTTGTGTGATTGCAGGTTAATGTAATGCATTGCTGTACTGACTGTCCAAGTAGTTGTGAACTCACTCTTGGGTCTGGCACTGCACTTGGCTTATGGTGATTTCTGGGGAATAAAATGTATGAAATCTATTTTCAGTGGGTGAGTTTTTCTGATCGCTGCAGAATACGTCAAGGTAGATTTTTTTTTATTTATTTATGTGCAAATAGTGGGCAAATTTAAATTAAAAATGGCAGCAGAATAATATTTGTGTTACAATGGGTGATACAGCTTCTAAGAAACTGAAACTTCTTATGCTGAAGAACTTTGCATAAATACATTTTATGTGAGTATTGCAAAATCCACTGGGCAGGTGACTGATCCAGGGTAAAAAATACAGTAAATAAATCTGAAAGATTGGAATTAATACTGTTGCATCTCATGAGAGGCTTGTGATTAGGGGAGTTCCTGTCTTACTTATGGCAAAAAAAAAGCCTTTTTAGTAACATTCTTCTGAAGTGGGGGTTTTCCCTTTTAAGGAGAACAGAGAGGAAGGGAAGAGAGAAGGAAAGCATGCTATAACTAGAAGTGAAAGAAAATCTTCCATAAGGCAATAATCTGCCCAAAATTTGTGTGTGGCAAGCTTTATACCCAGAGTTAGTTTCTATGATTAGTTGTATTAATAAGATCGTCAAGCAAAATCCACCTTTATTCTGTAGTCAGTGGTTTTGAATATTGTTTTACAGGCCAGGCATCATTTTTAATGATTAAATAGCAGTTGTGTTTGGAAATGTGCCATCCCCTCCAACGAGTGTGAGCCTCTGCTCACTGAGTGCTGAGGGGAAAGATATATGGCAGTAACATCATCTAGTGTTAGTCTGGGTTACTAATAAATTACAGTGTCTGAGCTTTCAGAGGTTTCCAGAGTCACTTGTAAAGAGGGGCTCGGCACTTGGTGTTGGCTGACTTCTTGATTTCCTGGTAGTAAATTGCATTTTTTCCTGCTGTTTGTTTCTCTGCTGTGGGGGAGCACTTTTCTGTGGCAGCAGTGCTCCGTGTGTGTGAGGCCTCCTCTCAGGATGATTCACAGTGTGGTTGTGTCTGCTGTGCATGGAGGCAAAAAGCAGCAGACTCAGATCTGCTTCTGGTCTGCCTTGTTTGACAGCACCCAAAGATGAAACCAAATCTATTTACTCCACAGGCAGGCCACCCCGACAGGCCTGTGCCAGCCTCTTTGCCTTGCTACTTACTTGGGAAATTCTCTTCTGTCTTGAGCAACTAAGACTGAGTAATTGGGGAAACTTAGAGGAAACTGCCAAGCTTTGGATTGTTTCTGTAATGGAAAAAGGGATCTTAAACAGATTATATCAGAATGGTTCTTAAATCCTGAAGTATAAGCAAAACCTGGATGTTTTTTGAAGCATAGAATGGTAGAGGTTGTCTACTTGTCTTTGAAATTCAGAAGCCAGTTTCTGTTGGACTTAGTTGTGAGCTGGACTCAATCATCCTTCCAAGTCAAGATATTCTGTGATTCTATGAACTTTTAAGATTTTCTTTATCTAAACCAGTTTAGCTGCAGTCCAGTCCTGAGATGTCAAGTTTTGCTCGCATTGATGGCTTTTAGAGATTACTGCTTCATATTCACCAAAGCAAGTGTGTGTGCAGCTCTGCCTCTTGACCTGCCTGCCTTTCCTAGGATCTGTCTAATCAGCTGTTGTGGATTAGTTCAATTTCAAGACTGTTGGGGTAAATTAGCATCAAATCCAGTTTGGTCCTCTGGCAGAATTGAATTTTAGGCCTTTTTCCTCACTTTCCTAGCTTTAAAGTACCAGTTGTTTTTTGCACATGATCTGACACTCAAGCATAGAGGCCCGAAATGAGCTGTGACTCTCAGAATCTCCAAGATGCTGCTGTTGCTCAAATGTGACCACTGCTTTGCCATGAGAGGTAGCAGGGCAAAAATGACTGACAATCCCCTCCTGCCAACATCTGTGAGTATGAGCTTTTGCCTGCTGAAAGCTGTTGTACCAGCTCAATGTGAGCTTTGCAAGTGATGCCGGTCTGCAGAAGTTAATAGAAGGTTTTGCTGCTTGGTACAGCTCCTTAGCAGCAAATGAAAACACCTATTTCCGGAGTATTGGCCAGTGCTTTTCACAAATCATATGGATTTTTAAAGAAAAGAAAACCAAAGCAACCCAAACCATCCTAGATTATCTTTGAATCTGCTAAAGAAAGATATTGTTTTGTTACAATTGAAATCAACTTTCTGTTGGCTTATACAAACCCCTGTTCCAAGTGCAAAGAAGAAAGTTAAAATGAGCATTTTCTGTTTGGTGAGCTCTTGATTGTGTGTAACTGAAGCGTTTAGGGAAGAAATGTCTTCATTTAATATACTTTCACATGCCAATGATTTGTTGGAGTAAGAGTAATGGAGTGAAACTAAGGAGGGGAAAAGATCACTTTGGCTGTATACCAGGAAACAAACCCCAACAGCAATATATTATTTGAATAGAATAGTTTCCCAAGAGGAATCGTGGTGGAAATACCCCTCTTTTGGGTCCTATAAAACTAGACTGGGCAATGAAAATGAAAAATGCTGTAAGAAATAATCTTGCATTTCTTCTCCAGGGAAATGCATAGATGAGTGCTGTAGGGAATGGTCTGGGACATCTAATACAGAGCACAGTGGGTTTCCTATATTACAGAACAATAATGCAAGGCTAATGCTGAGGGATTTTTATCAGTGAGCTTGGCTGATGTGAACTAGACAGTTTTTGCTCCAGCTCTGCTGAGCACTTGGGCTTTCTCACAGCTGAGGTAAAATTCAACTTTATTTTTCAAAGCCTTAGGATAGGAAAGAAAATTTAGAGAAAAGCCTGAAAACAGCGTGTACACAACTTTACAGTTTTTACAGCTAATGGTATTATCTTGCTAATTTTGAGCTGCTGACTTCAGTGTCATCAGTCATAGGTACACCATCATCCTTCTGAGAAGTTGGGCATTTCCCACGAGCTGGGTTTTGCCTTGCTTGGGCTTTTTTGCTGGAACCACCATGAGGATACGCTTTTAAATTCTGGAGTCTTAGTTGCAGCTATTTTGAGATGTCTGTGACCCCAGCTGCCTGCCCTCTCTGCTGGAGTTTACTGTCCCTGGGCAGGGGTGACAGGGTGGATACGGAGTTTCTCAGCTGTCACAGCCCAGTCCATGGTAGTATTTTTTTTCTCACTGGAAAAGTCTGGAGAGAGTCATGAATTGGCTCATGGTGTGGCTGCTGATTGTGTCTCCTGGCAGGGCACAGGCTTCCAGCAGAGCTGTGGCATGGCAAGGGTGAGATGCTAATAAGCATGAAGCACACAGGAGCAGCCTGAGCTTCTGATTTAAGCCCCTAAGCTTGGGTTTGTGTCAACTTGGTTGCTATTTCGTGGTTCCAGAGCAAACATATACTTAAATAAGCATTTTTTAATATCATGTTCTAAAAAAGCCTCAAACCTTTTTAACTGTTACAGGCTGCCTCTTCAGTGCCATAGGAGTTTCCTGTGTGTAGCCCAACTGCTGTTCCCTTCTTTTGCCCCCAAAAGGAGAAAATTTTCATGTTAAAAGTACTGCAGATAATGTAAAGTGGAGTACTTCCTTAACCTGTAAGTTTTCTAACTTAGGGAATGGATATATGTTATTGCAATTGTGTAAGTATGAGTAATTCTGTTCACTCAAATGATGCAGTGATGGATGGGGATTAAAATCAATAAATTCTAAACACTGTATTTAAATTTTTGTAGGTATATCTTGAGTGTGTTTTCAGAGGAGATAATAACTGAACAAATTGGAAAACTGCCTGAGCTTAATAGACCTTTCAGACATCTGTTATTGTGTTGTGGATCATCCAGCAGGAAACTTAGTTTAATAGTTAGCTGTTTAGGAAATACAGCAGCTATTCTTTCAAAAAGATCAATTGTGAGGGGTTGGAAATTCTTCTAATTAAGAAAATAATCCTATTTATTGCAAAGTTGTTTTTTTTTTTTCTACTTACTAGTAAAAATTGTAGGCATTTCTGTAAGCTTAATTGGCTCATAAGACAAACTCTTAAACAGAAAAAAAAATTCAAGCCATAGGTGTTTCATGCCACCAAGTAAGTGTGACCCAGGTGATGGGGGCTGTTACACAAATCCTGCTGTGATCAATGAGAAAGGGACATGGCTTTTTTCACTCTTAAATAGTTTGGCCTTCATAAGCTGATGCTTCCTAGAACTGTGTGATCCAGGTGGGGCAGTGCAGAAATAACTTTGTGTTTGGCCTTAGAATGTCTTTCACTGCAGACATAACTGTTTTGGTTGGGTTTGTTTGTTTCCTTCATTTTTATATTCATAAATGTATTCTTTCTCAGCCAAGGGGAAGATGGTGTTTTTCCCAAGAATTTGCCTTCTCTGTTATTTGAAAAATGAAACTGATTCCTTTAACAAATATTGATAGTGTATATATAACACTTGCATATTAATTATATAATACTAAGTAGTACTTTATTCACTGGTGATCATTTAATGAGAGGAAATTAAATAAATATCTCTGTAACTACACCATGTTTATTTTGAATGGGTTTTTGGGAGTTGATATTACTGAATGAAGGATTTACTTCGGATTTTTTTTTTTAAAAGCCAAACCCTCAAAATTTCACAAACTATGTTTGGTTTCTAAATTATGTATTTACTAGGAATAAAAAGTTGGAGTTATTTACCAGTTCAACTTCAGAAGATGGTCTTTATTTCAGCCAGTGATGAAATATCAGCATTTCCAGAGAGGGGACAAAAAGTTAATTCATAACAGTTTTGCATTGTGTGCAATGTTGAGCCCTGCTCAGGAAAAAACTGTCACCATCCGAGTGGAATATGAAGGACACGCACTTGGAATTTATTGGTGTGACCCTGGAGGGAACCACTTTGATCCTGGAGGCTGAGCCCTGGGAAGAAGGGATGCTGGAAGGAAGAGGCTCAGCAGGAACTGATCACCGAGTTCACAATTCTTATTCTTGAGGGAGCAGGACAAGGTCACTGATTTGCTTTGAGAACGATCCTTGGGTTGGATTCTGGCAGGCTGGATTTGACTTTGGGGTGTGTTGGGTGTCCTGCAGAGGACAGTTGGTTCAGGCATTCCTACCAGCACTGTACTGGCTGCAATCCCTCACTGAAATACTGAGGTAAACCATTGGCTGCTCCTAAGGAGAGAGCTGACCCAGCATTCTCCTAACAGGGCAGCAGCTCTTCAAACAGCTTTATGAAGTGTTTTGTGGGGTTATTATTGGGGGCATAGAAAATTCTTCCTTGTCTGTTCCTATGTATGTGGCGTTTTCTTAATGAGCTGGTCACTCTTTCAGTTGAGATAATTCCAGCACAAGATGTAAGAGGCTGGGAATGTGCTCTTGTCTAGCTCCGAGAGGTTGAAAAGTAACTTTGTTTGTAATGATGTTGATAAATACTCAATTTCAGAGAGGGGAAAACAAGATAACATTTTTGAGAGTCATGTTATTGAAGTAGGAAGTCACTTTGGATCTTAAGATCTAGGAAAATGGAGATCTGATCCATCTTTTGATGAAAATCTGTGCAAATGCATTTTTTGGAAGGTAGCCTGTGCTTTCTTTACACTGTGTGTGCAGGTGATTAATTAACAATAATCAATTTCAGATGGCTTTAAGTTTAGTATAAGTATTTGTTTGACTAGGACAGCACTTCAGTTAATTCATAAACAAAATGTGCTTTGAGAAATCTCCTTTTTTTCATGTTATTTCTGCCTCCTTGCCCACTGTAGGAGGATCAGCTCCTCGAAGACCCTAATTTAATAGAATCTAGTCTATTTGCTGAGCAATTATCAGGTGAAGCCAATACCTTCCTTAACAGACCACTACAAGCAAAGAACTTTTGACATTTTCTTTTTTTTTTTTTTTTTTTTTAAGGAAAACAATGAACACAAACTCTGAATTAAATCAGCACTGGCTGCTGTACAACATTTAGTATATCACTTAATTAGAAAAAAACCCAAACAAAGGAACTTGACACCCTTTAAAAATAAATACATCTCATTTTCCTTTTGAAAACCAGAAACTTCATTTACCCCATCCATTAAAGGTTGTTTTCCTGTTCCCAGTGCATGTTTGCCCTGATGGTCAGACATGTCTGCCTGGCAGAATGGCCACACAGACTGGTTTGTTGGGCCATGTCCAGACAGGCACAGCATTGCCTGGAAACTCTTGGAGCTCTTGTCTGATAATGCTCCATCATTTCTGCTGCTTTGTTCATGATAGCCTGCAGAGTAATAAATGCAGGTTCTAGCATGAAAATTGTCCCTCTAAGTTGTTTCATCCTGCAGATAGCAGACCTGTCTTCCTGCACTTCACTGATTTAATTCCACCCAGTCATTCTCTGACTGGTTTTGTGAACTCCACCTCTCTCTGTTCCCAGCCATTTGGTGTAATAGGCTGTGATGAGGGGTTGGTACTTGGAAAACCATTTTGTCAGAGCTGATGACAGTGGCTAATCAATGATTCATAAACAATTTCTTCAGAGTAGTATTTAGTCTCCTCCCTACACAGAGCACAGAGGGTGAGTGTGGAGTTGCATCTCTGTTCTCACCTTCAGGCTGCCTGAGCAGGGTCCATTTTGCCCTGGTGGCCATTGGTAGCCACTCAGTGTGCTCTGGCTGTCAGTCTGAGGACTGCAAAAGTCCTTCTCCAAACACCTCTGCACTTCAGGACAGCATCTTGAAAGCTTGTGTTCTCTCTCACCTTGTAGCTCTGGTAAATATCCCCATGACCCCACCCAAATCCCAATTAATTGATTAAGTAAAGGCAAGGACAGAGCTGCAGTGCTGCTAAACCATTTCCATCCTTCAGCCTGTCTTTTGGTACATGTTAACAGAGCATCAGAAGCTCTGTTTATTCATTCTCCCATTATTCAGTTTGTCTTGGTAGGTCTTTTATTTTTCTTGAATTGTGTGCTCAGGCATACTAAAAAATACAGACAGCTCCTCAACACAGACTCCCAGTATGAAGGATTTAAAGTTACTGCTTTCTGCCAGTTTTCTCAGTCTAAAAATGTGATTGGCTTAGTAGAGCCATGCAGAAAAAGTGAGGTGTAAATCTGTTCCTCAGAGAGTTGTCCTCAGAGAGGGCGTCATGAAAATCAGTTGTCTGGTGCTAGTGCTGTAAAGGGGAAACTTTACAAAAAGCTGAGGCTATTCAGAAGGACCTGAGAAGTGTACTTAGGTAAAATCAGGCCTTCCTTAAATAAAGGCCATGCAGCAGGTGGAAGCAGCCTCTGAAGCACAGATGCCTTGGGTAGAGCAGGTACAGACACAAGGCAGCAGATGGACCTGAAAGTAATTGCAAATAACTACCTTTGCTTAAATTCTCAATGCATCAAGCTGATTTAGCTGTGAGACAGGAGTGGGCAGATAACTACTGGTAGCTGGCCCAAGGTCACTGAACACTTTCTTAAAAGAGTTTGTGAACAGCAGTTATTTTCAGGCTTTTCCAATTTAGAAACCCCTCCCGAGCAAATTTGGCTCAGATCTGCTGCTCCTTCGTGGTTACTGGGAGCTGACTGGTCTAATGGGCTGAAGAATTGAGATAAAGATGAGAGATGAGACAGTCCTGTGCATCTCATGCAAATGACAGAATAAGGAATGGGCTGTATTTCTTCTTGCCTTTAGCTCTGGAGAATCGAGGAGCAGCAGGCAGGTTCAGTAAGGCTGAGGTAAGCTATTCTCACCCTTTCAGGATATGGTTCTGTGTCAAAATCCATTTGGGGAACAGCTTCAGTTGTCACCATGAGTGTAGGATGTGCTTCCAGAAATAATGGTCATATAAGTGCTAATATTTGCTTATGAAAGCAAAACTTCATGTGTATCATTCCCAGGAAATTTACTCTGGGTTTTCTGTACAGAGAATCAAAACCAATTGTAAACATGTAATCAAAAACTATGTAAACACAACATGCACAATATATGTGTTTCCTGTTTAAAAAAATATGAAGCAAACGAGTTTGGTTATCTCAAATTTAGGAATGATGTTTGTTTTTAATTTATGGAAGGTACTAATGAAGTACTGAATGTTGCCACAAATAAAAGTTTTATTTGGGGAAAACTAATTTGTTAAAGACAGCTGAATTGTATTTATGATTAGTTTTCAGTGTCTCAGGGATCCATATCTTGCAGGAGACCTATTCAGTGTTTTGTTTTCACCCTGTCATAGCAGATCTGTTGGTAGAGATTCATTAAGGGATATGATTATAAAGCATCTGCTTCGTCATCTGGTAAAAACTGAGAATTAGCTTTCTTTTCAAGGTCTTATACTTCTGTGATGCACAGCAACCACCTGTCAGCAGACTGTGATGTGGAAGGGCTGCTTCATACCATGAGTGAGATCAGTAACAGGCAGAGGGGAAAACATCCAGTGAGGATCACAGCATTTCACAGAACAGAATTCTTCAGTAGGAATAATGAATTTGTTCACATCATGACTGAATTGTATGTGTTTGCATAGAACCTTGTTTCTAAGTGTTGCTCCATCCCTGGAGAGTTCCATCATGATTAGTGATGTGCAATCACATCTTTTGAGGAAGACAATTAATGCTGTTCTATCGCAGCTAAAAAGAGCTGTACAGTGAAGCAGTCAAATGTTGCAGCATGATGGTCGCTTTTAAGTGATAGCAGGATATGTTTAAAGAAACTTTCTCTACTAAGAGAAAATGTTTTGTGGTAGAAATAATTGATTTTCTTCCGGTTTGATTAGGGTTCATCTCACTTTTGAGCAATTTAATGAAGTGGCTTAAGTGAGAGCCTGTGCTTGTGACAGGAATCTGTCCACAGCTGACAGCAGAGTCTCCCTTAAAGGAGAGCCAGCCAGGAACCCAGAGCTGCCCTCTCGTTGCCCCCCTTTCTTTAATTAGCCAGGCCCAATTACTGCTGTGTAGCCAGGTGTGAGTGATCTGGGCAGGTGACTCAGTTCCTGATGGGCAGGAGGAGCTGTAGTGCTCTGTTAGGTGGTGGTAGTTCATAACAAAATCACTTTATTTGTTGTTGGGAGTTGACTGAAACAGTTTTCTGGCTTTGTCCTTCAAGAGGGATCGAGCACGTGGTTGTGGTGATTATAGTTCTTCAGCTGTGTCTGTTGGTGTTAAAGATAGAAAGCATCTGTGAAAAAATTACTGCTCAAAATGCAGGTTTGGTTTCTTACCCTCCATTCAGAAATCTCAGGGTTGTGTGAACCTGTTCTACTCCCAGGTGGCTGAGTATTCTTGTGAATTATGTCTGGGTGAAAAACTAAGGCAGTGCACTAATAACTGCGTGCTCTAGGTACTCTGCAAGTCAAAGAGGGAGAGCCTGAAGAAAGTTATAACACTTCTGGAGTGGCCTGAGTGGTAATTTGCAAAGGGGGTGTTGAAATCTTGTCATTAGTGGTGGTGTGTGATGCAGAGGTGCTTATTTTTGTAAATTATTGTGTGAGGGCTCAGCCTGCAGGTTTTGAGTGCCGGTGTTTGTTGATGTGTGACACCCAGCAGAACCATTGTCCTCTTTTCAGGTTTAATTTTCAGATGCATCATTTAGTAAACACAGTAAAATGAGTTTTTGTATTTCCCACGCCTAAAAAGGGTGAACAAAATGTATTAATTACTATTTTTTAGGAAAATTGCTGAAGCTTGGATTGCTCTCTTGATACTATAAACCTGCAATAAGTGGCAATGTCAAGGGTTCCCACCCCACCTCCTCCTGGGGAGATGTCCAGTGGACCTGTGGCTGAAAGCTGGTGTTACACACAGGTAATCTACATAAGTTCCAATGGCTTCATTTTCTATTATTGTCATAATAATCATTAAAAAAACCTAAACTAATGTTATTGACATACTGAAAAAATATAGCTGACAATCTAAGTAGTTCTCATAGTTAATGCTCGATATGTAAGTTAAATTTTCTCAACATTTTCTGATCTTTTGTTCAGGTTAAAGTAGTAAAATTTTCATACATGTGGACCATTAATAACTTCAGTTTTTGCCGTGAAGAAATGGGTGAAGTTTTAAAGAGTTCTACATTTTCATCAGGGCCAAATGACAAAATGAAGTGGTAAGGTCTTTATTTGAGCAAGTGCTTTGATTTTGTTCTGGGGTCATTTTGCTCACAAAAATTGTAAAGTTAAATTACAAATAAATATTAAAACTTGGATGCTTCTTGAGGGGTTACTGTAGGTATGGATTGGTTCTAATTTCAAAATGTCAGCAATCACAAAGGAAACTTGTATTTCAGTAGCATTTATTATCGTGTCTTGTAAAAGTATTTCTGAATTTATTTTGGGTACCATTTAAAAATTACAATTTCTCCATTTTTTTGCAGGTGCCTGAGAGTGAATCCAAAGGGATTAGATGATGAAAGCAAAGACTACTTGTCATTGTATTTGCTTTTAGTCAGTTGTCCAAAAAGTGAAGTCAGAGCAAAATTCAAATTTTCCCTGCTGAATGCTAAAAGAGAAGAAACAAAAGCAATGGGTAAGGGAATATTAATGTGGTTTTTTAAGAACATCAGCAATGTAATTTTTTTCAGTTGAGAGCAGAATTTAATATTGAGATAAACTTTTAAAATACCTTTTTTTAATTTCCTTTTAGGAACTTAATTATAAAATCCTGTTCATGTTTCACACATTTCTGATCACTGGGCTATGTTAATTCTATCCTGAGCAATATAAATTATAGCACATTGCCAACTGCTGTCACTCCAGGTCCTTGTCACTTAGTTTTTCCAGCAGATTATTCTTGCTTCCTGTTAGTAGAGGTGTATGTGCTTGTTTGTAGCTACAGTGGAAGTGCTTGATTTCCATAGTTAAATAGGATAAGCAGACATGGCTGGTTTTTTTGGCATCCTTTACAATATTTTGGTCTATTTCAGCTGATTTACACTGTGATCAGTTTTGAAACATGTGCCATGTACCCAAGGAATTAGAAGACTTTGAAATAACTGGTGATTTGATTTAATTGTTGTGTTGATATGAAGCATGTATGGAAGGTTCTTAGTTTCAAACTTGTGAGCACAACCTTCATTGGAAATGCTCTTTGGGAAAGCTGTGGTTCTTGTGGAAATGAATAATTTGATGCTGATCTGCATTGAATTTGTTCTGCTGCAAGTCTTGTATATGAAGAATATCTATTTTTCTTCCCTTCTTCTACTTCAGGACTTAAGGGATGTTGCAGGTCCTGTTTTGTTGTGAGTTCTGCATTTCTTACAAAATGTCTATAGTTCTGCAGTGTTCATACCCAAAGTTCACACTATTTCTCCTTGAGTAACTAGGCCCACCTGTAATCTTCAAATTAAATCCAGAGAACTGGGTTCAAATGTAAAAATTAAATTATTGGACTCTTTGGAAGGAAGGTAAATATATGTGTTTCACATGCATGTTTCACTTTGCTAATCCTTTTACACTGATGGTGATGGTTTCTTCAGTCCCCGCAAACTTCCTTCTCCTGGAACTTATATGAGCAAAGCTCCACTTGTGTACATTTGGAGAATTGTTTGGAGAATGTATTCATTTGGGCTTGGGACAGTCCAGGGGAGGATTGGTATTTGCAATAAAATGTGAAACTGCATCAAAAACTCTTTGGAGGTAATCCTAGAAGCACAGAGTTGTTGAGTTTGCACAGGGGCTCTGGAGGCTGGCTGGCCCCCAACTCTGCTAAAGGCAGGGTCAGTTTGCTTGGGACTTGTGGTGCTTTGAGATCTCCAAGGATGGAGACTCCACAGCTTATCTGGGCATTCTGTTTTAGTCTTTAGCCAGGTCCTGCTGGCCTTTTTCTACCTTAGGGGTTCATTGTGGGTTCTTGTTGATTTGTTGTCCCCCAGGCCCCCAATCTCCAGTGTCCTGTTTGTTCCTGACCCAGTGGGTCTGTAGCAAACACCCAAATCCTGACTCGTCAGCTCTCTGTGGTTCATCATCCACTGCAGTGCTAAAAATCCTGTGAGTGGGTGTGTCTTCAGCTTCTGCAATAGTAGCTGTGCTGTGTTTGGCACCACAGGAGTTATAAATATCTTTTCACTTTGGGAAATTACCAACAGAACTCTTATTTCTTGGACTCTCCAGCCATTTGCCATCTGCTTCTGTAGATGCTGTGTATTTACTGAGACAGGAAAATGATGCCCCTCTTCCAATATCCCTGGTAAATTGATAATTCATGCATAGGCTGCTGCTTCAAGAGATGAAGCTGTGTATGAAACAGATAGCAAACTAACATTTTAACTTTATTAGAAAAAATACATTTGGACTTTGGTGCTGCTCTATTTTGGTTCCTAATTTTGGGGGTTAACACTGATTGTTGCTGCTAAGAGTAAAATCTAAGTCTGCAGAATAAAGAATTGGGCTGAAGCTAGAGAAGAAATTTTTCAATACTTTTGGGAATGTGATTTCCTAATTTATTTTTTTTAATTCAGTATAATGAGGTTAAAAGTTGGTGAAAGTGTGAAAACACTAATCCAGATGCTGAAAAAACTAGACAATATTTTTTTAAATGTGATTTTCTTCCTTGGTGTACAGATTTTCAAATGTGAACAGGGTTGTGTGTTTGTTCTGCTGCCCTCAAAGCCCACACTGCACTTGAGTGAGTGCATTTCCCTCTGCTGCAGTTCTCTGCATGGGCAAGGGGTTGTTGGTACAGGAGTGTGATGAGGTGACAGGGACAGAGACCTCACACCTCCTGCACTGCCAGCTCCTGGGTGGCTCTTCAGTGTATTCTGAAAATACAATGAGAATCTCTACAGGATATTTTGCTTGATCTAATCCTAGTGAAGAACTGCTCTGAATATAATTTTTCCAGCTCTTGGAGGTAAGGGCAGTGTGTGACACGTGTGTGTTTTCTGTGGTACAGGCTCAAGAGTGTTCCAGTGCTGCTGCCAAGGTCAATAGTGTAGGGAAGTCTGGCTTTGCTTGTGGCTTTAGTTTGGAGGCTACAGAAGGAATGACATTTTAACAGATTCTGTCATGAAAAACACTTTGCTTTTATTACAAATTTCTGATTTAAACTTTTAAAGTGCTCTCTGGAAGGCTGAAGCATCTCTGCACACAGCAAATGAGATGGTGACGTGTTTCTTGCCCAGCTTCTTTGAAAGTAAAGTTCTTTCTTAAAGAACTCTTCATGAGATGCCTCCCCACGTCCTCCTCTGCTCTTATTTCAGTATTCTTACTGTCCTCATTTTGAACAGTCTTTCTAAATTTAATTCAGAATGTGCTTTATTCTACTTAGCTTCTCAGAGCCATTCCCAAATAACCTCTTTCCCATATTTTACTTAAAGTATATTGTGCTCATTCCTGTGGTTTAATTTGGGCAACAAGTGGCCACTTTTCAGTCAACCAACCATGTAAAATGTGTGATCTTACTGAATTTACATATGTTTGCACTGAGATGACTGTAGGAATTCTTTTTTTGGCTGTGAACATTAGAAAAAAAAGTTATCACGGCAAATCCGATGGATTAAAAAAATTATTATAACTAGGGCAAAAGGTAAACATAATTAATATCTTTTAGGACCAAAAAATAATTTGAAGTTGAAATAATTTGAAGTTCTGTTTTGCTGTTCTAATGCTTTTACTGTGTTTCAAACTAATTTCAACCTGTGAAACAAGATTTTCCATTTCAGGAAGAAGTCAAACCAGATTGTTATGACAACTGCAGAGCGTTGTCAGGATGGGTTTGTGGTGACAAATTCATTGTAATGGTGCTTCCCTGTGAGCAATTCCTGTTTTGACACATTGGCATTCTTAAACACTCACTGAAAAAGTCCTTGTGCTGGATGGTGCCTGAGAGATCTAAGGAGATGATATAGTTTGAATTACAAATTGTGCTCCCCTAAGTTCTATCAAGTGTTTTATAAAATAACTCTATTACAATATTAAAAAGGCTTTTTTAATAGGTTCTGTGTTTTCTAAAACGTGACACGTGATCCAAATGTGTGAAACTGATTAATTTTTTTATTAACACTTAGTCTTGATGTGGAATTAGGTGTTATTTGTTAACGTTTTCCTTTAACTTGCTGTATTTGTACACAATTTTTTTATCAGAAAGCCAAAGAGCGTATCGATTTGTTCAAGGCAAGGACTGGGGGTTTAAGAAATTTATCCGAAGAGATTTTTTACTAGATGAAGCTAATGGTCTTCTACCAGATGACAAGCTTACATTATTTTGTGAGGTGGGTATTAATTTTTAAGTAATAAAATTTTAGATAAAATGCTTCCTGCTCTCATAAATAGAGATTTATGTTGATTTTAACAGTAACATACTCTAAAATTGTCTTCTGAAAACTGTAAGCTTGTTAAAATATACATTGCTTTGTCTGCATTGCATTTTGTTCTGTTTTTTGGTTCTTGCACTCTGAATTATAGAATATTGAATTGATCACATGTAAACTGCTGGACTTCTCCATGAATTTGCCACAGTTACCCCAGAATTGACTGTAGAATTATTTATGCCAAAGGTAGCTGGTATGTGCTGTCTATAGAAGTGCTGTTTTACTGAGGTCACTTTTATTTAAAGAAGTTGTGTTTAGAATTAGAGGATTGATTTTCACTGGATAAGCAGAAGGAAATGTTCACATTCTGGTTCACACTATAAAACAAAACCCAACTGATTGTCAGAATCTATATTCCTTTTATATCCTGATTGATGGCTAACCAATGAACAGGTCTTTCCAGTAAATTAAATGCTTTATTTTTGGACTAATTGTTACATTTTGTTTTCTGAGCAAATACAAGTGTCTTGTAGAAGGTGTGCTCGATACTGAAAATTAATTTTGAGAGCTGTGGTATAAATTTAACTTCATGGTGTATTGTGGATCCTTTCTTCTGTAATATCATTTATGTTCATAACCTAAATTTTCCTATTAAATTTCAGTAAAAAAGCTTATTCAGTGTTAAAAATGGAAAGTAGCAATGTAAGTGGAGTGTATGTTGAATATACATTGGCTGGTTATCTGGGCTGCCATGAAGTGATTAGTGACTTAGGAGGATGATAGATGCTCTAACTGCTAATAAATTTGCTTTGATCTGTGTATTTACAGGAAATGTGTAAAATTGTCTTGGCAAGATTACAATTTAATTATATGTCATTATGCTGGGTAGGAAGAATAATTGAAATGTGGCCCTTGAGACTAGATATTGCAAATATAGTGCATCTTATTTTCACTTAGACAAGTGAAATTAGCTGCATGATAAACTTGTTATGAATACAATTATTTGGGTGATAAAAGGAGATATAACAAGTGTTTTATGGTTCTGTAAAGATACTTCAGAGTGTTTTCTCTTCTTAAGTTGTCCTCCTAATGAGCACTTTGATGTAAATGAACAGCTCTTAAAAGTAGCATGTGGTTTTGGAATAGATTGCTCTCTAATTTTAGAGATTAGGTTTGTTTAAAAAATGTAGGTAGAAGAAATACTGAATTTTCACAGAGAAATACTGTTATTTAAATTCTGATGCTCTAATCACTGAATTTAGCTATGTTTCCCTACAAAATGTCTTGGTGTTTTAATGTGAGTTGCTTTGGTGAAATGTTGGACCTACCCTGATTATAAATGTGGAAGGAAGTAAAACATTTAGTTGTTCACAGTGAGCATGTTAAAATAACTTCTGGCTTGTTTCACGGTGAAGGAAGAACTTGGAAATCCAAATATTTTAAGAATTTCTTTCTTTGGATGTGTGATACCAGCTCTTCAGCTGTCCTTAGAAATGACAGGTGTTGTTTGAAGGACCTGTTTCTGTAGACAAGCCTGAAGTTTTTGTCCTTTTAAAGCTTTACTGTTAAGCTCTAATTTCCATGTTTGCCTTCCTACTTGTTTCCTGTTTGGAAAACTGGCTTTCCACTTTCTAAGCCTGTATTTCACTTGGCTTGATACAGCTTGTCAGATGTAGCAGATATTTAGTGCAGGTCACAGGTTACTGACTGTTGGTTAGCCCTTCTTCCTGTTGGCTTGCAGGAAGATTATTTGGTTGGCTTTGGCAGCAGAGACGGTCATTCTTTGTTGCCAAAGATTCCTAAGATCAGCTGGATATACCCTTGGATTGGACCTGAAGGGCTGTTAAGTTTAATACTTTGTAAAGTCTGGTGCAGCCATCAGCAAGTGACCTGGTGATTAAATACAACCTCAGGTTTTGGGCACACTGATCTGTTTCACTCAGTTCTCCCATTCTGTATAATCTAAAAGTACTGAAGCCTTGCAGATGTTCCATTTGCTAATGGAATAGCATATTCTCTGCTTTCACAGATCTCTTACCTGCCTTGGTAGTCCAAGGAGTCATTTATATCACTCTTACCATTAGATTACCACAGATTCAAAATGAAGAAAATCCTTGTTAATTGTCATCACACTGAACTTGTTTAAGTTGACAACTTTTCAATAGTTAAATGGGATTAACTTGATTGGATTTCAGCTTTATTTAAATAAATTATAAATAATAAGAGGATGCACTTGGTTTATGGCATGCCATCTGGGACAAGTGCGATATGAGATATCAGACCCCTGTAATCCTTTGTATTTGGAATCTTCAAAGGACAATACAAGCCAGGTCACTCGGGTGAGGGAGGTTTGAATTCAAACTTTGCTTGGGTTATATCTTAAAAGAATGACCTGTAGCAAATTGTTGTATTGCACAGCTCTCAGTATGTATTAGAAACCATTCTAAAACAGAAGTTTGGAAGATCAGAGATGAGTTTAAGTGCACATAAAGAGTGTGTAGATGACTTTTCCTAGGCACTGTCTGTAGCTAACAGGAGGATGCTGTGTGGACAACTGGGACCATGAACTTTGAGTCAAGGCTCTGGAAAAGTTGAACTTTCCTCTGGCCACAGAAGATGAGCTTGGCTATGCTAAAACTTCCTTTGTGTGTATGTAGGTATATCTCCTTGAAATCATTGTGTGTATGAAAACTGGGAAATAGCTCTAGAGGTTTTTTTCTGTTACAAATGTACAGTCTTAACTGTGAAAGGGAAATTTTGCTGTGCTTTGGGTTTTTTGGTGTTTTGGTTTGGTTTTTTTTAAGATGGAAGAATATAAAGGAATTTCTTGTATTCACAGGGGGGTATGAGAAGATACAGGGAATTAGGCAGTGATTCAAATCCCCAAGCTGCTGTCATAATTGGATCATCCTCCTCTTCTAGTCTGGAGTTTGGCTTGCAGTGCCTCAACTTTTCTGTGAAGCTGAGCTGTGCTGTTTTTGCTTTATGCCAGATTTATTCCAGATGCCTTTGGAAATCAACCAAAGCCATGATCCTAACAGTATCAGCATTTTCTCTTAAAATCTAATCCTAATTTTCTGTGTTTGGGAGATGGAGTGATGAAGATCTTGTAGTATGGCTTGTTAAAAAGGTTTTATTCTCAGGTCTGTGCTCTCAGACAAGAGAAGCAAAATCTGCTTAGCTCTTCTGTTTTCCTAACGCACTGATTATAAGGACTTAGTATGTGAAGATAACTGAAAAAGCTGCAAAGAGTGCTGCTGTCCTGTTTAATTCCTGTATGAAATTCTTAAACATGAGGAATAATGGCAGAATCTTCACTTCAAATGCACTTATTTCCGTTTTCTTAACTGGTTCTGTACAGAAGTTACATCTTGTGAGCATGCATTTCATTATTGAATTTACCTACTACACCTTGTATTTTGAAAGTAATGGCTTTTAATCTTGTTTGGAAAACAATTACTTGTGATTCCTGCCTCATCTGGACTAAGTAAAATGAAATAATGAAGGAGCTGTTACTTGCACTTAGTTTGCATTATCACACTGCAGGTTATACATAAACTTAACTGTCAGTACAATAAGGGATATCTTATTGAAAAATTCTATGGATTGTTCTTTTGAAACTTCTGTAACCACGTGATCCTGATGATCTGTATAGAATTTTATATAGTGTATATTTTACTCAGATGTGTGAAGTGTTGAACTGTTAATTTAACTCTGAAATGGCATTAACTTGTTTTTGTTCCCACTGGTTTTCCAAGAACTGTATCTGTCCTTAACTTACTTTAGCATTTGTGTCAGGTGGCATGTGGTATTGTGCTTTCTCTTTTTGTTTTGATTGGATAAGTACACAATATTAGAGTCTCTAAGTAAGCCCTATTTGTTTTATGTTACTTAAAAGTAAACTGTAGAACATTGGTTGATGGTTCTGGCCTAATGCCAGAAGCTTCACTGTTTTTTGCTTTGCTTTGGAATTGTTGGAATTCTAGCAATAGGTACTGTGATTTAATTGTTGTTGGCATTCAGTAATGAAGGAGTTGTCTTGCTGTGATTTTCTGTTAGGTAAGCGTGGTCCAAGACTCAGTAAATATATCAGGACAGTCTAATACAAACACTTTGAAGGTACCTGAATGTCGACTAGCAGAAGATTTAGGGAATCTCTGGGAAACAACAAGATTTACAGATTGCAGTTTTTATGTAGGAGGACAAGAATTCAAAGCTCATAAATCTGTCCTTGCAGGTACTTTCTACTTTTGTATTGCTATTATTTTGTAATCTAAATCGCTATAAGTTTAAAAATTGATTATATTTAATATTTACTTTTCTTGATACAGCACGATCTCCAGTTTTCAATGCAATGTTTGAACATGAAATGGAGGAAAGCAAAAAGGTAAGCTTCACTGAAAATGTTACATGTAAATATTTGTACCTTGTGAAAGAACAAAACATTGAGGAAAACTTGAGGTAGAGCAGATTGAGGAGGGTGAGGGTTCTTCTGGTGCATGAGGGCAGGAAGGACAGTTCCTGAACCTCTGCTGGTGATTTCTGAGGGAATTTGTGTAGAAAGAATGGAGAGGTGCTGGAGGATTTGGATTTTTTCAGGTCCTCATATCTGCCCTAGGTGATGTTTTTAAACATTAGCTACTGGGGTGATTGACCTGCTAATCTCTGCCCCCTTTTTGCCTCAGTTTGTATCCTATCAGCTGATTGACTTGACTAAGGTTTTGCTGTAGAGTATTAAAGTGTTTTTTATGGTAACCAAGAAACAAGAGGTGAATTATGACTGGAATTAAGCCCTCAGGCAGTGGAACACTTCTTTTCATTCACAGCTTCTGCAGGCACTTGACCTGTGTAAGTGTTTTGATGGGTGGTTACTTAATCAGCAGAGCACTGCTTCTGCTTTTATGCACTTGATGTCTCCCACAGTGAGAAGCTGTTCGTGTCTTTCTTGAAGAAGAATTATCAAAAATGGGTTGGTTATAAGCAGAATCCATGAAAAGGTGAGGAACTGATCACCTCACAAAAGGGTTATGATAGATAATCATCATTTGCTCTTGAAAACTGCGAGATGACACTTTTGTTCACGAATACATGAGGTGAACGTGGTGCTGTGGTACAACCGAGGGTCACTTTCCTTGCCAGCACCTCTCCAGTTGGAAACTGTCACAGGTGGAATTGGAGTATTGGGAGCATTTTATTGTGGTCCCTGGACTGAAAGAAACCCCAGCAGGTCACAGCTTGAGTAATGTGCCATGCCAGGCCTTGACCTTCATGTTAGCAGTGGATCTCCAGGGCAGCCCTAAGCCTAAATACTGATAAGAAACCAGACCATGTTCATCTCCTGTGCCTGGGATTTTTATACTCCATTCAAAAGTCTGGTGGTGTTTGCTTCTACATCTTTGACATCATTTCCTACTTCATTAGTTGCTTATAGGAGATACTGTTACAGGATTGGTCAAGCTTGCAATGCCACTGTTTTATTAGGTCAGTCTCCAGCTGTGTGATGTCATTTCAATGTTTTTGCTTTCTGGATTCTCAGAACAAAACCTGGGCTGTGTTGACTCAGGTTAAGTTGAGCCAAAAATGGCTCAGTTTGTTTTGTCTGCTGCTCTGACTTCTGATATTCCAAACACATTGTCTTTGTGTTGGAAACTCAGAAGCATTTTTAAATATTGGTGAAACTGTCTTGATTTTTATGTATAGTCTGTGTGATAGACTCTTATGCATTTTTAGGAAAAAAAAGCAATTACTTTTTATTGCTGAAGGTTTTCCAGCTGATTTTTACCTAACTTTTAAGAGATTTTTTGATTGCTTTCGGCTTAACATTGTTGAATGTTACCTTAAATTTGTAAGGATTTTGTATGATGGATAGTGAATGAAAACTTGTAGCATTCATGCAGATGATATTTAATATTCACTTTGAAATCGTGGCTAAATTCCAAAGACTTTTATTGATTCTTCTTCTTTACCAGAACCGTGTAGAAATAAATGATGTAGACCCTGAAGTTTTTAAGGAAATGATGAGATTCATTTACACAGGAAAAGCACCAAACCTTGAAAAAATGGCTGACAATTTGTTGGCAGCTGCAGACAAAGTAAGTAATTGACTCCAAAGTTCCCAAACCTGGTGTTTGCTTGGGGAATGTTGATTAAAAAAAAAAAAAAGTCTTACTTTCAGATTGTTTGAGATGTATTTTGCTTTTTTAAAACATGAGAAGCAGTTCTCAACAGAAATAAAGGAAGATAGGAAAGAATAGACTTTTTTAGCAGTAGAAGGCTAATAAATCTTTTTTTAAAAGAGAAGTGTTTCAGGTATTTATTTAGTATAATTTTTTTTTACAAATTGGAGATCATTAATATGATTTGGAAAATTGAGTTTTTAATAAAATATATACTAGATCTTTGTATTCTTCAAGAAGATTTATCCAAGTTCTTGAATTAACTGTGCTTCCCTGAAGTACTGCTACTTTAGAACTTTAATCTTTTGGTCTTCTCTGCAAACATAATAGTTCTGATCTTTCATCTCTTCTTTGTTGGGATCTTGTCTACTCTTAAAATTGTTGCTATTTGAAATACTTCTTCTACTGTGATTTTTGAGTTGAAGGGATTTACAGCAGCCCAGCAATTAAGGTGTTTTTTGAATGCTGGCCTTGATTTAGGGCATAATTGATAAATGTAGAGACTATTATAATGCAGAGTTATATGATTGTCTGCAATACCAGAAAATAAAAATGAAACCTGTTCAGACTGACTTCCTTCAAAAAAGAAGTACAGTTTATTCATGCAAAATATAATATGGGAATGCAGTTATTTTCCATCAAATTTCTTGTAGGCTGTATCAAAGGTATGAGGAAAATTAGGAAAATTGGAGATGGGTTGGGGCTAAACTTAAATTTGTTTTAAACATTGTAGTTTGATAAAACCCCAGTGTTTCAATTCTCGCCCCTCACTTAGAGATTTGAACCCATTCAATGCTGGTTTGCTCTCTTGCTTCTCCTTTACCAAGCAGGAGTGAAATGAAAACTTCTGAATGAGTTATTTTTGTTATTGTGATAAAAACACTGTCAGCAAGGTCTGTAATGAGTTTATGCCAAGCCCAGTGCCTCTGTTACATTTGAGCACTGTTCAGTGCAGCACCTTGTGCTTTGCAGTACCTGTGGGGAAGCAGTTTGATGTTAAGCTCAGGAGGCACCAAGCCTGGCTGGAAGTGTGTTAAGAGCTGTCAAGATGAGGACAGAAGGAATGAGTTTGAGGAATGATTAGTGCAGCTTTTCTCTCTCTCCAGTATGCACTGGAACGGCTGAAGGTGATGTGTGAGGAAGCACTCTGTAGTAACCTCTCGGTAGAAAATGTTGCTGACATTCTTATCCTCGCAGATTTGCACAGCGCTGAACAGCTAAAAGCACAAGCAATAGACTTTATTAACAGGCAAGTAATACTTAATGAGACTCTAAATATATTTGTATCTATACTTGGTGGGCTTTTTCAATATTAGCACACTTCTCTCTTGTAGGTGCAGTGTTCTTAGACAACTTGGGTGTAAAGATGGGAAAAACTGGAATAGCAAGTAAGTTTCCCTGCCCCACGATGTTCTGTACAAACACTGCTAAGTAGACTGCAGATCTTAAGAACTGTTGCTTCATTTCCACACTACTGAGGCCTGTCACTGACTGTAAGTAAAGTAGGATTCAGCAGATGCTACCCTAGTTATGATTGTGACTCCCCCTTTAAATGACAGGGAATGTTAACTGTTCCCCAGTGTGAGATCCTAACAATAGCTGGTTTTCATTCCCTCTCCCAGGGGCATAGTGCTGTGAGATGATGGAAGCAGCCTTTATAGAGAGAACCATTCTCAGGAGTACCCAGGTTTGTGCCTGGAGGAGTGATAACCCCAGTGTGCTTTTGAGACTTGCTTGGGTCAGCCTGAGCCTGCAGTATTTCCACACAAAGGAGGGCAGTCGCTCTCTTTGCCTTTGGGGACGTGTTTGTACACCTTCCCACATGCCAGCACAAGTGCTCTGCAGGCCACACAACTCATCAGTCAGGTCCCTCTGACTCTAAGGGCTCCTGCCTACACTGGAAATAGGTTGAGACTGTGTGGCTCAGGCTCTGGCACTGATTGCAGCAGCTCAGGTGAATCACAGAGTGGAAGGCAGCCAGCTGCACAATAGCTAGTGGTAGGCTCAAACAGTGTAAAGGGCAGTGGAGCACTTATTTCTTACCATCAGTGAACTTAAAGGCTGTGTTGTACCACTTAGTTTAAATTATTTTTTAAAATAATTTTGTCCTTGAAACAAAGAGGGCTTCACAGGCATAATGATTGAGCATGATGTGGAAAAGAAGTGGGTGGTGAAAGGTAAATAGTAAAATGCTAGTAACACAGAATCATAACTATGTAACTACTTGATGTATTTCTTCTCAACTTCCTGAGCTGACTTCTGTCTTGAATGTTTGCTGGTTAACACGCTGGTCATCTTTGTTTCAGCTAAAACATCCAGAGTAATTCAGGGAAATAATATGAGAGGGCCTGGCTTAATTTACTGACTCTGGGCACCAGGGAGCCTGAACTTTGGTATTGTTTCTCAAGGCCCTTACCTTCACTGACTCGCAGCAGCAGATTAAAGGCTTGCATTAGAAATCTGCCAAAGGTGTTTTAGGGATCATGCGGTGTAGAGGTCAGCTGATAACTTCATGCTTGATAATGTTCCTGAAGCAATGTGAGGGTGCTCATGAAAGGCTTTTGAAAATGCAGAGCAATGGGAACTTGGGATTGATGCATATTAGTTCCAAATTAGATTTATCCTGTGACATGCAACCCAGACAATATAATATTCTTCATGCTCAAAGTGAAATTTTTGCTTTTTTTCCTGTATTATTTCACAAAAAAATAATTACATACATTGAGTAAATATATAGTTTTTAATCTCCTGGGTGTCAATATGATACTTGCTGAAATCCGTTGTTGCTTTTGTGTTAGTTAAAAATCAACAGTGGCCATTGAAAGCTATTTTGAATGTGGCCCATCATCTGAAAAAAGGGTGAATGATCTCAGTGTGCTCCACTGGTACTGAGACTGCAGGCTCCCAGTGAAGGGGTCTGGAGCCAGCCACGTAATGTGCCTTCATGGCTCTTTCTAGGAGATGAACTACATCATTTTTGCTGCAGTTTCAGCTGATTCATCTTGTCTTGCCCTTTTATGTAATGAGATTATCATGTCTTCCCTTGCTTTTTGTCTCTGCACTAGACCTCATTTTCTTCTAGTTTTCCTCTTTATTTTTTCTCTTGAGCAATTTCAAGGTGGTTATTCTGACACAGTTCTCTAGCTGAGGTCTGGCTGATGCTGAGTAGAGCAGAACCAAGTACCTTTTGTCCCAAATCTGATTATATTTCTATACCCAAATTGCAAGTTGCTGCATCTCTCTGTTGGCACCCTCGCTGGCATCCACAATATTTGACTGCCCTTCTGTAGCACCTCTGCCTTGCCTGCTGTTCTCCGCTGTGTGTTTGGTTTGTAAAATTGTGTGACTGTTCTCAATGCTTCTGTTTTCAGCCAAGCAACAGACATAATGGAAACTGCAGGCTGGAAGTCCATGATCCACTCCCACCCTCACTTAGTAGCCGAGGCCTTTCGCGCTCTGGCGTCTGCACAGTGTCCACAGTTTGGCATTCCACGCAAACGGCTAAAACAGTCCTGAAATCTTCCATGAACTCTAGAGAAATTGGACTGACTCCACTCCTCCTTGTCCAGAGGTGTTTTCACAAACCATAACGAGAGTTTTTGTTATCCTTGTCCACAGAACAGAAGCTGAAAAAGCCTATTGTTTGCTTTTCAGATGGATAATTTATGGTTTAATCCTCAGCTTTAAATTAGACTGATTACTCTAATTCACTGAAAGGCCTTAAATTATCTTCAATGACTCTCTAGTCCATATAGTCTAATGTATCTTGATTTTTTTATTATTATTTTTTAATGTGCCTTGTCTTTTTGACTAGGCTCTGCAGGATTGCACTAGCTCCATAATGCAGTAAAGTTGATAACTGAAGATTAATTTTTGAAAGGGATCTTCCATTATTTTCAGAAGAAAAAAAAAGAAAAGATTATAGTTTGGTCCTGTGCTAACTGGAAGGTTTTGACTGGCCTCTCATTAAAAGCACTTGAACCAGAGGCACATCATGTACCCTAGGCAAGTGCTAAATATAGGGAGAGCCTGTTTGCCTTCAGCGAATGCCTACAGGCTATTTATGGCAATATACTGCTTTGAACATAATTTATTTTTCATTGTGGGGGCAAATATGCAATGGTTTGGCCCAAAAATGTATTTTCATTACAGTTTGTAATGCTTATTGTGTGTGTGTCAAAGCTGTCCAAGCGGTGAAAAGAAACACAGAATAAACCTTTTGCTCGTGTTTCTTTACGGTCCATCATTAGTTTACATTTAATGCAGAACTGAACGAGAGGTGAAAGAGTTCAATGTGAAAAGGAATAGTGTTGTATATGGAATAAATATATCCCAGTGTATGGCTGCATAGAGAAGTCAAGGATGCATAGAATGACCAAATGTAAATTGAGGAAATGGGCCAAATGGATTTTGAATATGCACTTTTCATGTGTAACTTTTGTATGTTGTGTGGTACATATATATTTTGCTTTTGATGAATTAATGAGGTACAGGTAATTGTGGCTTAACTTTTTAGATACATTTTAAGATGCCCACAGCCACATGGGATTTAGTTTTGTTAGAAAAGAAAGGCATGTCTTTTTAAGACTCAATTGAAGGTGGCTATTGCGAGCTTTCATATTTAAGTAACAGAATATTTTCGCTTATTTGAAAAAGGCATGTGAATGGTAAAAAACTTTGAGGGGATTTTTCCCATCTTGACGTACATGCATGGCTCCCACCAACACCTGGGGAGGCTGTGCACACATTGAGGAGTATTTCCCTGAAATGTCAGATGGTATCTGCAAGCAGAGACTTGCTCAGTCTTGCATTTCAGTTATTGTACTAGCATTGTGGATGGTATTGAAATTCTGCATAATGTGAAAAGGATGCAACATTTGTAAACTGCTTGTCACGGGCCAGTTCTTTATTATATGAACCTTAGCTTTAATATCAACATCCTCAGTGTTTGATAGCTTTGTTTACAATTGGGAGGAAAAGTCTGCAGTAGTGCACACTCTAAATGTTCCCTGAGTTATTGCATTTGAGTTTACTGTAATAGTGATAATATGCTGTATTTCTTCTTTTTGGGGGGAAGACTTGGGTTTTGCAGTGGGGAATGGGAGGAAAGATCTGACCTAATTTATAAATGTCTTTGCATAAGGGTTTGAGTTTGCCTATTAAAAAAAGTCATGCAGGGAGGCGAGAGGAAGAATTTCAGATCGTTCCTCCATCCTCATTTCATTGAGATTCATCTGACTTGCTCTGAAGGAAATTTTTAGAGGAAAGAATATATAATTTTATGCTTTGGCATCTAGTAAACCACTTACAAAGGTAAATTGGAAAAAAATGCCCAGTCCAATTTAGAAGACTAAAAACTCTAAACGTGAATTTTTTTCTTACCCTCTAACTAAATCTTCATGATGGCTAAAGTGTCAAATCGGAGATTCTAATAATATGCAAAGCATCAAATCACATATTTATAGAGATTTATCAATTTTTAAATATTCCTCTAAGATACGGTCTCATAAGCATTCCCCACAACAGGGAGGTGAAGGTGTTTATTCCAAAATCATGATGTTTTTGCTGCACTGTGAAATGTGTTGGGACTACAGCTCCTCATCCTCATCACTGTAAAACTCACAGTGCTCACGTGCAAAGTGACTTGAATATTTCATGCTGTAATGATTGCCCAGGGCAGCCTGTTCTGAAGTAACAACTTACAGTAATCAGATGGATTAGCTTAAGGATTTCTAGAAATTTTTATTTTTTAAAGCCTAATACCACACTTTGTACCAAAAACATGTCAGACACTGCTATCACCTGCATCATAGAGTGTCCCCTCCTCGAGCCAGGCAGTGTGAACCATGTGTTACACTACCAGGAAAGAGCCCTCTGCTGATCCATCTGTTCAGATTGGACTTTATTTATTTATGTTTTCAAGTTCTGTCAGATCTTGAGGAAAAGGTAAAGCAGTTGCTGTGTTCTTAAGTGAGTGCACTAATTATTCACCTCTTCAATTACCTACGTGCAGTGTTCTCACTGGGACGGGACATTGGTAATTACAACCTTCCCCTTTGGATTCAGTAGCTCAGTTTCATTCCCCACATCTCAAGAACTTGCCCTTAAAGCCTCAGTTGGAAGTGCAGCAGATCAGGAATGATCCAGTAATCGATGGTCAGGTTTTTCCAGGCTGAAATCTTGGGGTTTTTTTCCTAGTTTTCCCTCCAGGTTAGGAATATGCCGTATGAAGGTGCCACGTTTTGGCTTGCCAACACTACTCTCTGAGATAGATGTGAACCACCACTTCCATGCTTTTCTGGGGAGAACCCTGCATGTGTCCTGTGTGTGTGTGCGTGCGTGTGTGTGTGTGACTGTGTGGTGTTTTTTGTCAAGGGTGACTTTCTAAAAATAAGGACTCAATTTGCTGTTAAAATGCTATTATGTATTATATATATATTATTTTTTTTCTCCATTCAGACCTCTCCTAAGGAGATGTTTTGGGTGGAAGTTGCTTCAATAAATAATCCTTATTTCCTAGTCCATTTACTGCATGCAGAAGTATGAACACACTGTGCCTTTTTAGGAAACTCTTGCAATGAAGGGATGATTTATCAGGGTGCAAGGCCTTTGTAAAACGTATTTTTAAAGGTGAAGAAGAATACTCTTTGGTATACAATCGAGATGGAAAAGTTCAAGTTGCATTTGACCTCTCTTGCATGTTGATTCTTGCTTCCGAAATTCAATTTCACCGAGGTACAAACTACACAAACAAGTGGAATAAGTATTACAGATACAAGTCGAGTAATGGTATATTTTTGTGATATTGTGATAATATTTGCTGTTACAAGATAAGTGTATGTCAAAATGTAATAATTATGGACACAAGGTTACTCTAGTTCTGATGTTTTTCTAAACACTGAGTATTTAGTATAAAATTCACCTTTGCACAGGAGATCAGTAGAAGACCTACACAGAGATTGTGTTCCTTTTAAATCCTCACGGCAAGGCTTCTCCTTTGGGAGAATAAAAGCCATGTGCAGTGTTTGAAACTGTGTTTCACAGAAGGCAGTGAATTGCAAATGTGAGGTACTGCTACCTGAATTGTTGTTGAATTTTGCAGTTGATTAAAATTCCTAAGCTCAATTGATTTTTTTTTTTTTGTAATTGACGAATGTTGCCTGTCCTCTTTGTCTGGTGTCAGTAGCATGTTTAGTGCAGAGCTTAGCTCCTAGGCTAGCCAAGACACTTAGTCTCATATCTTGGCTTCTGCTTACAGTAAATGGACTATGTTTGTAAAGGGAATTCACTATTTCAAGTGTTTTGCAAGGAACTTCACTGTATTTGTAACCTGGTTTTTGAAGGCTTAAGATCAATGAGTCCTATTTTAGAAGTTAAACCAGTGAAATGACTTGGACCTGTTTTGGGGTGGAAATGATAAAGAGAATTCAGATATGTAAACAGTCAAACCATCCAGCCTTTTTTTATCAGCTGATGTTAATGGTGAAATACTTTTTGTACCTTGTTGCTGAAAATATTTTTGCGTTTCAGCACATCAAGTTACAATAAAGTTGTTACTTATACAGAGTGTGTCTGTCTTTATTTGTTCCCAATGGCTACCTTTGCTTTGAGAAAGGTATTTTACCAGCACTGCCAGTCTAGTGTCAAATATGCTGCTGTGCTTTTGGAAACCTCTTTGGAGGATCATCTTGCAGCTTTGCTCTGATCTCCATTAGCTTGGTTATTTTTCTGTTTTGATACTTCAAAGCTCTGGACAGCTTAACTTGCCTGCCTGAGAAGTGTTTCCCTTTACACAGACTCTGTCAGGACAAGCAGAGTTGATGCTGTGATAATGAAGATGGGATTGGTGGGTTTGAAATCTGCTTTCTTTCTTCCACCCACCATCAAACCCCATCATCCTTTGTCGTGCCAAAGAGTAAAAGCTGCTAATGAGCACACCCAGCAGGAATGCTGTTGGCATTTGTTGCAGGAGAAGTGGCAGTAAGAGGAATCTGAATAGGGAGCTGAGGGGTTTCATGTGGTTATAAATACTTTGCAGTGATATGTGGGGCTGTTGATGGGCTGCTCTGTGGATCTGCCTTTGGACACACTGAACTCCTGCAAATGATGATGTCAAGGTAAGTTATTTTATAAAAAGGGTGTGTCTGGGTAAGTGCATGCAGAATTCTCCAGATGTGCTTAAAATACACATCCCTTAATTGGCTCCACAGTGATCCAGTGTGGGGTTCCTCGTGGGGTTTATGTCAATAATGGCATAACTCACATCCCCACAGACAGGTCAGTAACCTCTGAGGGTGCAGGACTGGTTACCACTGTGAGTGGTATCAGAATTATTTCTGCAATCCAAATGTCTCATCTGAGCTTCAAATTCCAGATAAAAAAAGAGTATTAAACTTCATTATTTCCTTTTATAGAAGGCTATATTTTTATCCTTTCTGAAGATGGTTTTCTTCACAGTTGTTTATCTTGTCTTCATAAAAAGTTTTCTTTGTTATTCAGCAAAATTGATTCAATGAGCATTGATTTAAAAAAACACCTGTTTTCTTTCTATAGCAAATTCCAGTTTTTTGTGTGGAAACTGAACACATGAAGAAAGCTTTTTCCTCCTTTTAGTTGAATATTGCTGAAAGTATTTTACAGTGTTGGTCCAGTCCTGTGTATGTCCTCTTTCTTTAAAAGGGGGAAGCTCAAGTATTGAATCTCAGTTGGTGATAGAGTCTGATAGAATAAAAACCATCTCTTGCTGTACAGAATTTCCTGCCCTGCCCTGTGCTGAAGGGATGGTTTGATGTTGTAGTATTTGAGTGCAGCCTGAGCAGTCAGGTGAGAAATTAAAGTTGATTAAAGTGAATCTTTGTGCCACTACTCCAAACTTCACAATATTAATGGTTTTCTGTGGTTTAGATGGCTTCAGTTACAATTACTATTCAAGGTAGAATATTACCTATTGCACTACAAATTTTATTTGCCACATTTATTAAGTAAATTAGATTAATGATGATGCAGCTGCTTCCATTACACACAAATAACTTTGCACTTAACATTGTGATAGTGTGCTAACAGGAAATGCTATTAATTGCCACTTAAAATTAGTCTTGTACAGTTTGTTTTTCTGCAAACTTCGTGGCAGTTTTCCACTAGAAGAACATGTTTTTTGTTGTCAATTTTGAAGATTCCTTCTTTGTGCTCTCAGAGAAAGTTGGAAAAAATACAAGGAGTCAAGTGAAGCATTTCAGATGTGAGATGCAAAGGATTTGCTTTTTCCATTACAAGCAGTGCACCAAGAGAAAACCCATCCCAGGCTCAGCTGAGAGAATTCTTGAGTGCTTTGGAATGGCATTCCAGGGGGTGTCAATAAGTTATATTTTAGACAGGATGTGAAGTTGGTGCTCTAAGTGTAAAATTGGGCTTCTCATGAGTCAAGTATAAAGAACAGAAACAAACTTGTGATTTTGAGACTCAGGAAGAAAAAACAACTTTACAGAGTTTGCAAGGCCCTGGCTTCTAGAGAAAGTACCAGAAGTGTTTCCAGCTCCTGGTTAAAATGTTCTGAAGGAAGCTCAGAGCTGCAGCAATACCTGGTGATCATCATCCTCCTTTGAAAATGTTACCTGACACCAACTTTTGTCTTGCACTCTTAGCAGAGTTTGGAGCATAACAAATATTTCCGTGCAGGTGCCGTGTTTCAATCAAGGGTAGGTGTATAATGAGTGGAAATCTCTGCTTTGCCCAACTTATGCATGTTTCATGCCTTGGCAGTGATAGTCATGCAGAAAATAAATTACACCATGTCAGACTTGGTGCTGCTGATCAGAATGGAGACAACTGGTGCTGCATTTTAAGCAGTTACAGTTTTTGACTTCCCACGTTTCTGCCTGCACAGTTGACTGAGCCATTTCAGTTAAAAAAGGTAAATTTTGAAGCCTATGCCAAACCATTCTAATAGGGTGAAATCTTAAAGCATAGAAGCTCCAACTCCAGGCTGACCTATTCTAACCTTAATTGCCACACAAACTATTTATATTTTCCATTTTTTAAGTTGGTGACTTTTCAGTAAGCTTTGAAATTAATTTTATGTATTATGTACACAATTTTCTACCCCAGCTGTGTTTATTGAGTCTTGAAACTTTAAAACAAACCACCTACTTGTTACTGAAGTGTGCAACTAAAATGTTTGCCTCCAGCAAAGACTTCATCTTGCCTCTGGTACTTGTGCCATCCCCAGATGAAGAGCTGTGGTGGTGGTTGTAAAGCCCACACCATACTGTTTTTAAATGGAGAAAAAAAGGTCAATTAAATGGTGAATCTTGTCCCTGTCACCTCCTGCAGATGGGCTGCTCTTGCCAGACACACACATCAGAGTTCTTACACTACCAAGCCCTCCTTCCCCCCTCACGGCAGGACTGGGGGTTCTTGTGCTGGATCAAGAGTTTGTACCAGCTCAACTCAAAAAAATATTGCATTTATTATTGCAGGACCACAAATAGAGGGACATAAAATATCTGCATATTATTTATTGGCTGTTCCAGTCAAGATGAATTTGAGGTGTGGGTATGGAGCAGGGTGGATATTTTCTGAATGCAGCTTTTTCTTCAAATGCCTTGCTGTTCATCTCTTGTGGGTTTTTTGAATGTGTGCTGCCCTCTCTCAAATAATGTAAATAAATACAAAATACCTAGTGAACCTGCAAATGCTTTAGAGTGAAATTTGAGCAAGTTCAATTTTGCTGATTTAAAGAAATGGAGATGCAAATTTCCTTGTGACAGTGCCTTTAGCAAAAAATGTGTGGTGTCAGATGTAGTTAATCTCAGAACAAACTATAAAAGGGGTTAAATTGTGTACTAGATTAGGAGAATACTCAGTATTTTACCAGTAGTGCTGGAGTAGCAGGCATCTACTTCTGACAAGCTGACAGAGCAGAGAATTGAAACTTAATGAATCTTAATGCTTTCCGTCATGTACTTCAATTTTCTCAAATTATTTCTCCAATTAGTTCTAGTCTTTGTGAAGGAATGATTAATGATAATTAATACATTCTTATAATTTGCATATTCAATCTCCAGTGTTTCTAAAAAAATACGGATTTGTGTATGTGGGCGAGGCTGATTTGTGTGTTATTTCTTCGGGGTGCTGGGGTTTTTCAGATTTTCAGCTTTGTATTTCCAGTTGAACAGGGAGAACAATACAGATGCATTAGGGAGTTTTATATGGTCTTTCCAAATAAATAATTTGGGCGTAACCCAAGGCTCCAATCTTTGCTGCAAAGATGTTTTCTCTTCAGTGGATAGGTAGGGAATGTAGGGGTACAAAGTTATTGTCAGGAGCTCAACTCATCAGCTTTGGGAAACATTTACAGCTGCAATTTGGCAAAACCGAGTAAATCCTGGAGGGCATCTGCTCTTCAGAGGTTTGTTTATTTTATTTTATTTTGTTTTGTTTTATTTGATTTGATTTTATCTTTAGAGTCACTATATGCCTCCTTTATGTTGTCATTAATTTTGTTTTACCCCTGACATGCGCACATGGAGGGATTTATCCAAATAAATAATCATACAAATTTTGTGTTTAAAATCAGTAGCATGAGATTTTGAAAGTCACTGTTTTTTTGTCTGCATAGGAGCTCAGGTTTCCATGCTGCTCTGCAGGTTTCCAACATTTGACTCATTAAAACAAACCCAAAACCTGCCCCAGCTCTGGGAGCCTGCAAGAGTGGCAAGGTCTGTATGTCTGAAATTAGCATCTCTGGGTAGCTCTAGAGATCCTTTTTTTTTTCAGATACACTTCATCAAAGAAATGGACTGTTGGCAGTTTCAGCTACTTTTTAAATTAATAAATACTTAATTCTAGTTGTTTTGCCACCCAGTTAAATATGTGGTGTTTACTGGGGCAGCATGCCCCAGTTAGATTCACCTCTGAATATTCTGTACAAATTGTAATTGAAGTACTTAAGCAGAGTATAAAAACTGGCTTTATGGAAGAATTAGCCTGAAAAAAAAATAGTATGGGTGTTCAGAATGTGTTGATTTGGTAACCAAGGGACACACTCAGCAGGAGGCTGCAGTTTTCCAGTAAGGTATTGGAATATTCTAGGCAGTTAGAAAAAAAAGCAGAGGTAAAAATTGCAGGGTTTTTATGACTTTAAAGGAGAAAGGTTTAAAGGACCAGGATTTTTAAAATAATCAGCTGTTGAGGGTGCTCCGTGTGGTATAAAACTAAGAGCATTTTGGAGTTGGGGGTTTACACTTTGTGTAATAAATACTCACATCTACACTCTTGGTTGTCGTCATTCTATGAACAGTTGTTGTGTTTACTTTGTCAGTGCTGTCAAAAGAATCCGTAATCTTGTTACTTGTTTGCAGAGAGCAAACTAAACATTTGTTCCTGATTCCCCTGGATAAAAATATGTTGGGGAAGGTGCTACTGCAATGAGATTGTCTTTACCAATAAACCTGGTTTGTGTTTTTGCATGAATTACAAAGATGAATATTTTCATCTGGCGTGAATATTTTTCTTCATTCTTTAGAAGCGAGAATGGAACTTAGGGCTGGCTCAGCAATGTTCAGTGCCACTGGGACAGCATCAGTAATAAAAAGAAGCTTTATTTAGCTGTGTGTAGAGACTCTTACCACAGAACCATCAGTAGTGCTGTCATAGTTTTGTAATCTTCACCTGCTTTTCTTCCTGAGGGCGTGGATGGCTGGGTGGAGCCGAGGCACCACTGCTCACCTGCCCACAGCTGGGACTCGTGTGTGGGGTTGTCAGAAGCTCTTTATTCAGCAAGTTTGGCTTAAATACTGCAGCTGGGGGTGAAGTGAAGGAGGGCACTTGTGTTGCCCACCCCAGTGCCCTCCAGCAGGGCAGTAGGAGCAAGCAGAGGAACAATGGGGCAATTGCAGTTTGTTTATGTTGTGATTTTTTTTTCTTTTACGTCTTTCTCAAATATTCAGAACAGAAGATTTATCAAATAATCAATGAGCAGAGGGTGATGAGTGCTTTTATTTCCAGTGAATTTGAGCTGGAAGGACTTGGTCCCTTTCACATGGTAGGCCAAGTATTCTTTCCCATTTGCACCTTGCAGAATTTATTTTGTTCCCCTCTCCTGGGTATCAGCTGCTGGGAGTAGGTGAAGGAAGGTGACAGTAAGGGAGAGATTCTGGCTGTGCTGGGAGTGCTGGGCTCAGGAACCTGTTCCTGAGTGAGTGGGGGCAGAGCTGCTCTCACTCCTCTTGGAAGGAACTGCAGAAATCATCTGGAAAGGAAGAGAATCTTTCCTTGGTCCTCCCCAGAGCTGTGTGCTGACATCATGTGTATCCTTTGCAGCCTGGAAAAGGGATTTGAACAAAGACATATGGAAGAGCCTGGTGTGGTGATGGTACAGTTTGTTTTCTGGGAATGTTGGTTTAGCAGAATATTGCCCTTATTGCAGAAATGCCTTAGCCAAATGCACGTGCACGTTGTGAGCTTTAATGTGCTCGTGTATCCTGCAGTAGATTAAAATGTCAGTCATATCCTTCATATTTCACAGTCCCCTGGAAGCTGCACGTGTCTTATGTCACTTATGCCCCACCAATAAAACACCCCTCTAGGAGGGAATCTGTGCAGGCCATGCAGCAAGATGCCAAATTAATTGCACCAAAATAATGAGTTAGCACCAAGTGCTAATTAAATATTGATGGAAGTCATACTTTCAATTATCTTCATTATGGCACAATGTTTTATGTAGACACGAAGCGCTGGGGACGTGGGCAGATATTATCATTCATCTTGTCGTATAAAAATATTAGTAATTTCTCAAAAATCCACTGTGAGTGTGCTGGAGGTCCATGTTTAGGATCTTTTTTTTACAAAGTTTTTTGTGTTCACTCCTTTTTCTTTTGAAGGAGCAGGGCAGGAAGGGCCAGCCTTGGGCTCAGGGAGGACGGAGCTGTAGGGCAGAGAGAGGAGTCCAGAGTGTGAGTGACAGCAGGAGATGAGAGGGGCTGGTGAGTGAGACGGGCCCAGGGTGTTCTGCTTTTGGGAGAATGGGATGAGCAGGAGACACTCCCGTCCCTGTGTCCATTAGCACTGAGGAAAAGGCCTTTAAACCTAAGAAATTAGAGGATTTTTTAAAGAGAAGGACTTTATCAGTCAAAAACAAAAGTCCAGGACTATCTAGACCAGAGGCTAATTAAATGGTGAGTCCCAGGAAGAATCCTATTCAAAACCAGTTTTATGTGCAGTTGCTTTTGTGGAGGATGGACAGAACTTATCATGTAATTCAGTATGAAACAGGTACTGTAGTGTGCAGTCTTGTTCCTCTTAAGTCCTTTAAGCTCTTCTAGAAAAAGGAATGATTCCAAGACCTCCAAAGTCTTCCTGGAAAAAATTGTCCTAGGAATTCTTTTAATTTAAAATGGAATTTATTTTTCATGAATAAATAGAAGGCATAAACTGAGGTGAAATTTATTTCTTCCTGCAGACTTTGAGGAAAGGAAGAGTTTGTACAGGACTGCCTTGATGGGCCCTCTTTTCCAAGCTGGACTGGGAAGAAGGTCTTACTGCTGTCTCTGTGTGAAGCAATGGTAAATTTGTGCTAGTTTGCAGCTAAAAAAAATACTTTAAAATGCTGGGTTTGTGCCTCTTGGCCATAATTGGCAACTTTTGCAGCAGGTGAGCGTGAAGGATGCTCACAGCAATGACTGCGATGTGCCAGTGTGGCTGTGTCTCCGTGTGGTGGATGGGCAAAAAAAAAAAAAAAAAATTCCTATCTCAGGAGTGTGAATGTTCTTTGTCACTTCTGAGAGCACTGAAAGGTTAAGAGTGGAGACAGGTGGGCGGCTGTAATTAGGGAGGAGGGTGCGAAGCTTTTTATTGCAGTGGGTGCAGCCTCAGTGCCATTGTCTAAGTGTAAATTGTCCCTAAAAGATAACTCGGAGATTATTCACCCCGGAATCTCCCCGAGTCCAGGGAGAGGCATTTTCAAATTACCAGTGGTGAAGTGTGGCAGAGCAAAAGGAGCACTTGAGCTGAAGAACAGATAATGCCCAGCAGAGCAGAACTGCAGCAGCAGCTGCTGAGGAGGTAATTCTGTGCTCATAATGATTCCAACTTCCCTCAAAAACTATTGCTTTGCAAGTATCCCTCATCTAAAGTACAGAGCTTCCCCAGACCATCGGAATAGAATCTCTCCACATCCTGAGCATGTGAAATTAATGACTGAATATTACGCTGAGAGCCATTTAATTAAAAACACTTTCATTAATAATGCAGTTGGAGAGTGTATGTGTGTTATGTAATTAAAGATAGTACATCAGTAAATGATACTATGCAAAACCAATTCAAAAAATTCAAATGAGTTGATGTAGCATAAGGAACTTAATTCAAGTGGGAATAAAGTCAGTGTGAAATAAGCTCAGAGTTTTTTCCTGGAAGCTGCAATTAATCTGCTTCTGGCAACACAATTCAATACTCACATTTTAAATAAGGGGCTGTGCTTGTTTTAAAGATAACTGGGGTGGCGAATCAAAATAGATTTCTCTCTCCCCTCTTTTTGTCAAATATAAGTATCCCTTAATGTGTGGACACTGATGAGCCTGGCTGACCTCGAGGATCTGGGCAGCCTTGCACACCATTCATCTGTGCTGCTGTTTTTCCTCGGAGCACTCAGGCTGTGCTTGGCTGTGACAAAAGACTGTAGGTCTGGTATTTGTAGTATTTTTACTTTAAAACCAAGTGATGGAAGTGGAAGAGAGAGGTTATTCCCTCGGGGCAGATCAATATCCCTGTGTGGCACTGCCTTCCAGCAGCCGGGGTGAGCAGGCATCTTGTTTTCCCCGGGTACTTTGGCTAATCCAAATCTCCCCCGACTGAAGTCAGAAACGCCTCAGTTAAATATATCTGACATGAGAAGTGGATTGGAATTAAGTAGCTCTAAGTACTATATAATAAATAGGCTTGCTTATCATCTTCAATATGGCAACTTGAAATAGTTTTTAATCCTTTAGTTTACCTGCTCAGAAATCTGTGTTAAATATTCTGTGCTCCCAGGTCAGCAGTGCTCAGCATCACCTGCTTCAGACACACTGTCCCACCACCTCTTATTTTAAGGAGTTCTGCTGGCTTAGAAAGGACTGACAGCTCCTCTCAGAGCAGTTCTGCTCAGCCAGAACATGTTCTCCTGTCCAAGTTAAGTGAACTTGATGTGTTTTGAAGACCTGAACTGATTTTTTTTTTTTTTGTCACTCCAGCGCAGTTCGGTGTGAGTTGCATTTCATCCGGGCATTTCGAGATGTGGGTGGGAGTGTAAGTGCTCTCCACCCATCTAAAACCTCATCATTGGGATGTTTCTCTCATTTAGGTGTTTATCATTTCAGTCATGGAATGGTTGGGGTTGGAAGGAATTTTCAAGACGCTCTCGTTCCACCTCCTGCCATGGGCAGGGACACCATCCCTAGAGCAGGTTGCTCCAAGCAGGATCTCCAGCACAAGAGATGCCAACAAAAGATGTTTGCTGGGAAGCAGCTGACTGCAAGTTCAAAGCAAACTCCTTGGTAGCTTTAGGTGGGGTGGTTTTTTCGGCCATTTTTAACTTCGGGGCTAATTCAAATAACCTCCAAGTCTCGTGTTACACTCTTCTCTTTCCTGCCAATTTGGAACCAATTATAATGTATCACCTTTCAGGCAGATCACCAGCTTATTTGGAGCTGTTAAGATAAGGTAGCCAAGGCTTAATTGGCTTGTAATGATGAAAGAGCCATGCTCTGTCTGGGAATGAGGCAAGAGAACAAGGAAATGGGATTTGCGACCGAGGGGGCAGAAATGTCGGGCTGCCAAGGGCAGGTGAGCAGGGTGGGGACTGAATGTGAGGTGCTGGTCTGGGATCAGGCTGGTAAAAAAGCTGCCTTGTTTTCCAAGGATGGTTTACATGAGTCAAGGAGAGCACTGGGGTGTGTGGGAAGGTGTTCCAGGGGCAGCTGTTGCACAGGGGCCCCTCCGTGGTGGCCGTGCTGGACTCCTGCCATCAGGCTCTGTCCTGTGGTGCTCCCATTGCCCAGCTCTGGGTGGGAGTTCCAAGTCTGGCCTCCAAACAAGCCAAAAGAGACCATGGTCTCCCCACATGCCAGCTCTGTGCTTCCCACCTTGCTCCTTTCCTGGTAGCTGGGAAAGGAGGTTGAGGTTTTGACTTTCTCATCACCTCTGAACCCTCGGTACAGCTCAGCTCCTGGTGTCTGGGTGAGGAATCTCAGAACATTGTGAGCTGGAAGGGAGCCAGAAGGATCACTGAGTCCAGCTTGAAAGTGAATGGTCCATATGGGGTCTAANNGGGGCAGCTGTTGCACAGGGGCCCCTCCGTGGTGGCCGTGCTGGACTCCTGCCATCAGGCCGTGTCCTGTGGTGCTCCCATTGCCCAGCTCTGGGTGGGAGTTCCAAGTCTGGCCTCCAAACAAGCCAAAAGAGACCATGGTCTCCCCACATGCCAGCTCTGTGCTTCCCACCTCACTCCTTTCCTGGTAGCTGGGAAAGGAGGTTGAGGTTTTGACTTTCTCATCACCTCTGAACCCTCGGTACAGCTCAGCTCCTGGTGTCTGGGTGAGGAATCTCAGAACATTGTGAGCTGGAAGGGAGCCAGGAGGATCACTGAGTCCAGCTTGAAAGTGAATGGTCCATATGGGGTCTAACCCACGACCTGAGTGTTATCAGCACCATGCTCTGACCAGCTGAGCTGATCTCAGTGTGTACTTTCCATGAAATGAAGAAAATACATTTAAAAGTCCCTGAAGCAATGGAGGGACAATTGTTGGGTTTTTTTCCCCGCTGTTCTGTCTTGAGGACAAAAGCAGAGAGCAGTGCAAGAGACACTATTTGCCCTGGTTGGCTGTTCCATTACTGTGGAGTAGGAAGGTGCTGATAATTCTTTTGGACTCTGTTTTAGAGTCCCACCGCTATTTATGCAGGTAGGGTTTTTTCTTCTCCAACTAAACTGTTTTCCCATGACTGTGATTGCTTTTTAATTGGGCTGCAGCTGGTGCTGGATTTGTGCTGAGTTGGAGACTGAATTACATCTTTGGAAAAAGCTTTTTTTTGTGTGATTTTTTTTTTTTTTCCTTTCAAAATTCACTCTCCATGGCTGGGGTTCTTGCTTGAGAGTACCAACAGCTCTGGGTTTGCTTCTAGACTGACAACCCCCTGGGATTTGGGGCTGGAGAGCTGTGCCATGGAGTCAGGGGCAGCAGCCTTGGCCGTGTCCTGTGGGTTCTGTTCAGTTCCCATTGCTCCTGGCTGCAGATCTGAACAGGTTTTGCAGCCCCAAGCTCAACAACCCCCCAAGGGAGGGATGGTTTGACACCAAGTAGGATATTTCATGATAATTCAACTCCTCTTCTGTAAACCCACTTGATTTGTTAGCTCCAAAACAAAGGACGCTGCTCCCCACGGACGTGTGCAGGAGGTGCTCACGAGGGAGAGATGGGAATGGCAAAGTCTGTTTTTTTTCAAACTAGACACCCTACAGCTAAAAATCTACTTGATTGATGTGTGTTTCATTGAGCTACTTAGTGTAGAGCAGCTTGTTATTGTCTTTTCGACTGTGCAAATTTGAATAGAGACAGTGCTAATGACGAATCATTATTATACTATAAATAAAACATTATCCAGATTATGCTGGTCAACAGAGCATAAAACAAATAGCAAATTCTAATGTCCTTGAATTACAATTTGAAAAGAAAAGCAGCACAGGATGCTCATCTGCACAGAACACCCTTGCTCGGTTGCTGTGAGAGTTTTTCCATTTGCATCGGGATCAGCCAGGGGTTTGTTCATTTGCCACTACTCGGTAAATTCACCCTAAAAAGCAAATGTGCAACCCCAGGGAGCTCATGGCACACAGTGCTCAGCTCTTTGCTGTTCTCTGCCCTGCTGCTTGCTCCTAGTGAGGGCCTGGGCACTGCCATGTGGTCCCCACCCTGCCAAAGAACTCCCAGCACGATGTGACCACAGGTGAGGGCTACAGGGAGATAAGAAATCTGACGAGACAAAGGACAAAATTCTTCAGAGGGAAAAGGAGAAAAACCCCAAACTGTTGCTTCCTTCTTTAAGTCAGAATGAGTAAGAAACTGTGGATGTGCATGGTTCCTGCAGCTCTGCACAGAAGGATGGCTAAAGAAAAAAGCTGAGGCTTTATATGTTCGTCATGAATGAGCTTGTTATTGGAAATTTTTAACGTAAATCCATTGGATGGGGAGAACAATAGGAAATGTATTTAGCAATAAGTTTACACATTTAATATGAGCTCCACAGGGAAGTGGTCACAGCCCCAAACCTGCCAATGTTCAAAAAGTGCTTCAGGCACAGGGTGGGATTTTTGGGGTGTCCTGTGCAGGGCCAGGAGCTGGACTCAATGATCCCTGTGGGGCCCTTCCACCTCAGAATATTCCATGATTCTGTGACATTTGCATTGATATAAATGTGTGCAAAACTATCCTGTGGAGATTGGGATTAAATAAAGGCTGTATATTAAAAACTTCTAGATTAAGTTGCTGCAGTCATAAATTGTCCTTGCCCACCCAAGGCACTTTTTAAAAATGGCATTTAATCATTCAAGTTTTTGTTTCAAAATCCTTTGAATAAGAGCCATAATAGTAACAATTTGAAAGTTGTCTGAAACAGTCACCTGTTACAGGAAAATGTTTTTAAAAACATGGCCTGTTCTGTGTGAAATGAAATCACATTTAGTTTTGTTTACATGGGCAGCATGACATCTGACCTAATCAAGCTTGTCATCATTGCACTGTATTTTGCTGACCCTGCTGGGTGTAAATTTCTTCTTAATCAGACTTGGACTGCAGTAAGAATGTAACTTTTTTTTTCCCCCCCGTGTTTTCAAAACTGATGTGAAAGAAAAAACCAACCACCTGCTTTTAAGCTGATTCATAAAGTGTTGTGGTTGAAAGAAGAGTGGTGGGGACTTGCCTGGTTTGGTATCAGGGCTCCCTCCCTCTGCTCCTGCTCCAGCTGCCAGGCTGCTTCCTTGTGCCAGGGCTGCAAGGGGAGGAGACTGGAGTTTCTCCCAAGGTTTTGACTTCCCTCAGCCTGGGAAGTGCCCCAGCCAGGGGGGAGGAGAATCCAGCTCCCCTTTTGATGAGGAGCTGAGCAAGGGCTGAATCAGCAGCGAGCTGCCCTCGCTCCCAGCGTGTTCCTGCTTGGGAATGTTGTCCAGTCCTTCACTTTTAATGTACTTTGTGCAATTAATAAACAGTTAATGATTGTCTTCATCAAAACATGCACTTCATTTCTCAAATATCATGGAATGCTGCTGAACGTACTCTGCCTAGGCTTGTACACAGTTCACTAAAGCACATATTTAAATATCTCCTAGGAAAAACAAATTCCAGCTGAGCAAAATGTTCAGTGAGATGTTGCTGTGCCTTAGTTTTACTTTGTGTCCTCATACATGCAACATTTAAAACCAAAAATCAAATAGGCCACAGGCAAGTGCCAGATTTAATAAACTCTCTTTATTTACATACAAATACATGTACACATATGTTCTGTATATGTACACATATTTAAGTGTATATACATACATAGTTTCCACATACTCTACAATGTAAATTGCATGTAGGGTTTTCTTTTAATTGCCTACAGTGCTGAGTAAAAACACATGGCAATAAAATCATGGCTTACAGCTAAGTTACAAAAGCACCAACCACTGAACTCTTAGCAATAAATCCAAGCTCATGTACAGCTGGGGTGAGGACACGCTATACAGAATACAAAGTAGACCAACTTGTTGGAATTGACAGGAATAGGCAAACTAAAAAACATCATTATAGAACAAGAGAGACTCTGTATGAAATAAGATGAAGGAAAACGTTTAGATTATTGATCAAACTAAACCACACATTTAAATTTGTCACCTAAAGAGAAAAATCACCCAGTTACTCGTATATTTTTCAGTGTAATTTTTTTTTGTGTGAGTCTTTACCAAGGAAATCAGAATTAATCTCATGAGTGAGTCCTTCTGAGCTGCCACAGTCACTTGTCTGTGTGCACATCACCAAAGAGATTATTTCAATAGTGCTTTATTTCAGCTGCGTGTGACTTCTCAGACCCTGTGTGTGAGTCTGACTGGAGGCAATCAGCACTTCCTCAGCCAGCTCCTTCCACAGGACCTGTGACATCGAGCAGGAGAGCAAATTGGCAGCAGCAGCAGCAGATCAATACCCAGCCAAAGCACAGGGGATGATGCTGGAACCTATGGCCAGAGCCAACCACTCCTGACTGCAGTGGGACAACACCTGGTGCAGCACAGCCACAGCTGGACCCTCCCTTGCTATGACTGCAGTGCAGGCAGCTGGTTCTGCACCAGGGGAAAGCCTGGCTGATCATTTATATTAACAGTTTCAAAGGTGCTTTATGAGGTGAAGGTGCATAGATTTCTGTTGTTCTCTCTCTTTGTCATGGCTGATACTTTGACTTAAGGTGTGCAGTGCAGTGCTAAGGGAACAACTGGTGCCCAGTAGGAGAGAGCTGATTGTTCAGGTATCATCCTTGTGCTGTGGTGTGTTTTCCTTGCTGCAGTTTAATGCTTAGAGGCTGGATAGTAAAATAATTGCTTCCTTTGCCTGAAAGCCAGGCCCTGTTACAGTTCAGAGAATTACAGAATGGTTTGGGTTGGAACGAATCTTAAAGATCATCCAGTTTCAATCCCTCCTGCCATGGGCAGGGGCACCTTCCACTAGACCAGGTTGACTTAGACAGAGATTATCTTTTTCCCAGGTATTTATAGATTCTCAATTGCTGCAAAACTAATGTTGGGGTGTGCTTGTGTGAATGTGTGAGAAGAATCAAACCCAGTGGTGGGCATGGGAAGAAGGAATGTACACCACAAGTGCACAGCTCTGGGGTCTAATAAACTAAAGCTCATCGAGGTCTAATTACATCATTGCATATCCATGGGTAGGAAGTCTGAAGGAAGAACTACTCTTCACTTCAATGAACACCTACAGCTACTACAACTCATAATAATGCAGATTTCTTTCCTTTTTTTTTCAAAGAATTAAGCATTTCCTCTTAGTATTTGGACTTGACTACAGCCCTCTGTGTAACATTCTTTAAGAAATCAGTGGGACAGATGTTTATTTGAAGTATGAACAGCTTTGAGGCTGCTTCATCATTTGTTCTTTCTATTTTCACCTGAAGTTTACAACGAGAAATAAGACCTGCTAAGTGTGGTCCAATTCAAGTAAAAGACAACCTCTCTGCCATGGAGTTGTTTTAAAAAGTGATTTCAAGATCAATGTTCATTACAGACACAATTCTGTTTGATTTTTGTCACGTGCCAGCCTGGCAGTTCCCCTACAAACGATGAGAGAGCAAAAACGCAACGGCCTCAAAACAAAAACGATTGTTACATAAACAGCTGGATAGGTTACGATACAGCACGAACACAGCTACAGTTTGTAGAGACTTTTTAACCTGATAGGAAAACATATTCTTCTGCAAAAGGTTGATGGGAATGCTCGTTTTTATGAGTGATCCCCCAGGCCGGGTCAGCCGGAGGACAGGTACGGCGTCTCGCTGTGGTAGTTGTAGTCGGGACAGACCTTCTGCACCAGTTTGTAATCGACGCTGTAGAACGCGATGTAAATGCAGATGACTTTGAAGGGTTTGGAACACAACCAGGAGACATGGCTTTGGGTCTGCTCTTGGTAGCAGATCTTGGAAGGGTCAAAGTTGCACAAGGCAGTTTTTTTAGCACGGTCTGTTTTCTCGTACTCGATGCGGCAGTTGAAGGACTTGGACTCCTTGGTCTCCAGCGTGGACTGTGGGGATGGTTCGAACTCGACCACTTTGGAAGGTGGCACCAGGCTGACAGAAACATTCCCCAGACCCGTGGAGTTGTGTCGGAAATAAACGCTGAAGGTTCCATTGCCGTGATCCACGATTTTCCCCGTGATCAGGAGGTTCAGCTTTACAGTTTTGATGTTGGAGTGGAAGTCGCCCCATCCAAACATCTTCTTGAATTTCCCAGTTTTTACGATAGGCCTGCGCTTAGTTCGTGCCAGAGATTCCTGAACCTCCGTGATGTTGGACAACCAATCCCAAAAGTTTTCTATGCTGTCCGAGTAGGACACCTGGCCGTGTTTCAGCACTGGAGATGGCTTAACAAAGAGGCGTAAAGGGTTGATGATCCTGGAATGGACCACGTTGTCCACCAGTGTCTCTGCAGCATCCTTGTCTTCCCAGTCCAGCACGTCCGCGGCTTGTGCGACCCGGCCGGTGTCACAGAACACCTGCTCCAAAACAGAAAGGGAGAGCAGTGTCAAGGGTGGAAATAAAACAGCCAAGACACAGAAGGAGCCATTAGTATTTATTCTTATACCCACAGGGTCTGAATCAGTCACCTGGACCACTGTAGTGAGTAATTTCTACTGTCCTATGGAAGTTCAAGGATTTTACTCAAAATAGCTTATGGAAGATGCAAAAATCTCAACAGGAGCCATCCACAGGGACAAATGGAAAAACCTCTGGATGGGTTGATGGCTGTGATGTGCAACAACAGACAGGTGCCCCATCCTCACAGATTTGTTGGATTAATATCTGAGTGAGGAAAAATGGAAACCCTGAAGAACAAAGTGGCCCCTCTGCTAAAAGAGGGAGAGAAATAGAACAGCATGATCTTCCAGTCCCTTCCTTTTTCTCCCCACAACCTTCCAGCTGGTTTAGGCTTAAAATCCTGTTCTGCTGGTGTAACTGTCTCCTAAATCATTTATTGTACATTTGTCTTTTCTGGTGTTGCTTCTTCCATTTGCTCCAAACTTCTGCATGTTTGTGCCCTTAGTTTGACACAGTGAACATGGCCCTATTTTGGTGTGCTGGTTTCAGCTGCTGAGCTGCCTGTGCCTAGCAAGGCCCAGCCTTACAGAAGTGCTGAGCATTCCCAGCCACACAGCACAGCTCAGTTTTAAGATCTGTGACAAGGCCAAGCTGAGTCTGCTATCAGAAAGCAAAACCTCCTTCTGGTAGTGACAGAATGGCCTTAAGATTTCAGAGTCAAACAGGTCTCAGTAAAATTCCCAACTCAATGCAGACACACATTTCCCAGATGTGTTCTTCCTGTTCTCTCTGGCAGAGAAGTCCTGTTGGAAATGCAGAACTCAAGTGTATGATCCAGAGGACAGAAGCAAAATCTCTGTTTCAACAGGATAGAAATGATCACCTGACTTTTTAGGTCCTTTAAATCTTGAGTAGCAGCTTTGGAGAAGGCGTTTTTAGGGTCTGTTCTGTTTAGAACTGCCTTACACCATCATCCTAACGCACAAAAGAAAAACTTTTCAGCTGCAACTATTTCTACAAAATGTGTGAACAGGAAAAAGAGATGCTTCAAATGGGAAGAAGGAAGGACACTGTTGTCCTGCCTGTGTCCCTGGTGGCCCTTCCTCCTGGCAAAATGCTGTTGCTGCTTCATCACTGATCTGACAGTGCCAGGATCCAGGTGGTGGATCCCAGTAAAACTAATGCAGGGATGGGGTTTTCACTCTTCAGCAGAAACACTTCATGGTGGAAGTTTGCCTAAAGCAGCCAAAACACGGAGCACAGATGTGGAATGTGTGGGGTGGAATTTTGTGCTTCCTGTCTCATGAAGGACACTTCAAGGCTGGGCTTGCTTTTTCCTCTGCTCCTGATCACAAAGGGTCTCCTACACCTCTGGTTGTCACAGGGTTCCATTTTTACAATATCCAGCTGTTATTTCTATAAATTGCAATTTTTCATTTCATCATCTGGCAAAGATTAGAAACTCCAAAGCCCTTAATCTGCACTGGGGCCTGTTGTGCAGCAACAGGCTCCAAATCAGAGCCCAAACCCACTACCACGTGTCCTTCCTGATCACCCCTAATGCGGTAATTAAAATGAAATGTGGAACAGCAGCAACACTCACAGCTTGAATGCTGAAAGGTGACCATCACTATTGCTAAATCATACAATCACAGAAGGGTTTGGGTTGGAAGGGATTTTGAGGATTATTCAATTCCAAACCCCCAGCCATGGGCAGGGACACCTTCCAACCTGGCCTTGAACACTTCCAGGAACTTGTTCCAGTACCTCATCGCCTTCACGGTAAAGAATTTCTTCCTAATAACTAATCTAAACCTGCTCTCCTTCAGCTTAAGGGCATTCCATTTGTCCTATCATTTATTTTTTAGTAGAAATAAATCCATGGCTGGGTGGAAATGCAGTGGGCCAGGTGTGTCTCTGCAGAAATAGGTTATTTCCTTCTTCAGATTAAAAGCGGGGGAAGAAAAGACAACAGTGATCACTCTCAGCCCGAGACCTTGTATGTCAACTTTCTGCCTCTATCTTATATTTTTTTTATGGCTGAGCTACAAACCCAGGGAAATAGGAGATTCTAATGGAAACAGAGACAGATGCTGATCTGTACCAGCCCAAATAGCACTGTCATAATGATGCTGGGGGAAACATCACTTCTGCTGTGATGGAAAGTTCCTGGTGAAGCTCTGTCATGTTTATGTGCGGTTCTTCAGCCACTCTGAAGCCTGTCACCAGCCCAGGATCAGCTGTGTGATGCTGAGAATGCTGGACACCCCCACTGCCACGGGAAATCACTCCCCTGCTGAAGAGAAGTGACTCTGCTCACACGAAGCAAGAAGTGCTGCACACATTCACCCATCCCAAACCTGACCTGAGGCCTTGAGAAGCACAAAAAAAGAGGCTTTGCTGCTGCATTTCTAGATTAGAGCTGGGCCCAGGGGCCTGGCAGGGCTGGAATACCAGAAACTTTCCTCATTTGCATGGCTAAATGAAATTCTATTTAAAATGCTAATGACCACTCAAACCATGGGCACCTACAGCTGGTATTGCTGTTAGTAACTGAGTCAGAGGGAAAAGTGGTTGGATATTTTAAGGTGAAACACATGGAAAGGAAGCTGTTTGGTTCACAGGGGATTCTGGTTCTGCTGGTGTCTGCACCCAGCTCTGACTGTCCTCTGGCAAGGGCACAGGAACACCCTCAAATATCCTTCTGGGCTACTTGTCTTCTGCAATGCTTATTGAAATCCCTGCAATGGCTCTTTGGCTTTTTACGAGGAGATGCAGAGGACATTGAGCCATGTGCTCAGTGTATGTCTCTTCTGGGGGCTCTCACACCAGATGAGATGGCAGAGTGCTGCTTTCCCAGGGGTGCCTTGCTGAAGGCTCTGATAGGAAAAGAAGAAATATGTGGGTATAGGGTTGGGGATGGCTGAAGGGTGGGAAACATTAACACATGCTAAAGCCAGGCGGGTTTGCCACATCAATAACGTATCAGGGCACAAGTATTTCGAGACCATGATGGTGAAATCACAGAATTGCACCTTGCTAGACTACTGCTACTTTTATTTATGTATGTGTTACACCAAGTGAGGTTTACTCATGGGATAATGAAACACACCCCTGAAGCTAGTGACCTGGGCTATTTCATGTGGCAACAAAACACCTTTCATAACACAGGAACGTGAAATCATTGATAAATTGAACTATAAGGATGCAATACTCCTGTTTAAGGCCCAGGCAGCAATCCCTAGGCACTGCAGAAGGCTGTACCTTACACTTTGCTTGAGTATTTTTTTTCCTCCTCTTTTTTGAAGCATTTTGCAAGGCTGTGGGATTCTCCAGTATTGCACAGCCTTAATTCTTGACTCTGCTCCATCCTAGTGCTGTCTTGTTCCACTGATTTCATTACAGGGGTGAGATTCAGGAGCTGACAGAGCTGTCAGCTCAAAGGGCTGCAGGGAAAGGAACTCATGGCTCGGGGTGGCAAATTGGTTGTGTTTTGCAAATATTCAGTAAAAAAGGTGCTTAACTAAGAACTGCCTGATTCTGCTCAGTGCCCGCTGCAGCAGCAGGAACGAGGGGACACTGTTCAGAGATGTGAATAATGTGAATTTGTGCTTTTGTAATGTAAAACCTTTGTGGCGTGCAGAATTTTTTCCTGTTTTGAATAAAGCTTTCTGCAGTATAAGAGAACACACCTCTAACACTCGGCTTTCCCTTCCCTCACTGGCTGCATTTTGCTGTTAGTGAGGAAGGGCCGATGGCTTTGTTCAGCTGTTTATTCACATTGGTTAGCAATTTCCGGGCAATAAAAAAAATCTGTATTAAAAGAATGCAGCACATGCTGGAAAAAAACGACTTCCTCAGCATCTTTCCATTTCACCATAATGCACTGCTATAGTGAAAAATATTGCTGGTAGGGTATTTGAAAAATACCAGCTTAGGGAAGTTAGTGTATCCATTTAAACAGATGGCTATTGCTGGAGTTCTCCTCTGCTGCACCGGTGTTTTCCCATTCCCTCCAAACCATCAATTTCCAAACAGAAATCACCTAATCTTTTTCCCTATTACGGAGGCTGTAAAATGGCACCCAGTTACCCTAAAATTTCCATTAGCCTGTAGATATTTTCCAGTAAGAAACACAATCTTGGCCCCATCCACAGCGTGTCTCGCTGTTTTCTTTCGCTGCGTAAATGGAGAGAACAGCTCAGACCAGTGTGGTTTGGTTTATATTTATGGAGTTTTAAATTTCAAACCTTTGGTTCTTCCTGTGCCCTCCTCTAAAATATGGTGACTGCTCTTCAAAATCTCTCCCTTCCACGCATGATCCTGACCATGGCAGACAAGCACAGGGTTAAATAACATTCCCCATGAGCGGTTTTGGAGAAATGAGCTGACACTGATGAGACACTGCTATCAGTAAATGCTCTGTTTTCTCTATTTGCCCAAATTTGGGTTCATTTGGAACTCACTCTGGTGCCTTTCTCTGTGGGCAAGGCACTAAATAAAAGCAGGTGTCCCCACGCAAGAGTTAATAGTTCTGGTGCTTTGGGAATTTTATCCAGGTTATTCATCAATCACCAGCAATCATTCCTTTAGCTTCACCCCTGCCAGGAATCATTTAAAAACTCTCAGCAATTAGCTGAAATGAATTGGTCTGTTGGAATAAACAGCTCTGAAGCACCATTCTGCTGCTCATTGGGAGCTTTTTATCCCACTGCTGAAGAGGAGGGGTACCACCACTCCTCCAGCCCCCAGTTTCACCAGTGAAAAACTCATACTGGGGGAGGATTCCAGTGATCTCCTCACTCTCTGCTGTTTCCATGCCCAAGTGTCCCATGGGTGTCCCCTCTGCAGCAGCACAGGACACCTCTCTGGGTTCCCTGTGCTGATTTTGGAGCCTCACAGGCCATGAGATAACGTGGCCCCACCAAGTGGCTGCACAAAAGCCCCAGTTTGAAGGGGGGTGTGTGGTGGGGAAGAGAAATAACTCCGCTTTATCGGTTTGAAAATTCAGTGATTTCAACACATTTATCAAATTTTAAATAATTTATGTCTTGACAGGGCTTATCAATTTTGCAAAGCACACACATTAACCAGATACAATGATCTCATATTAGCTTTTTCAGCATCTTACACTGGAGCCCAGAAATATTAATAAAAACTCAGCCCATCATCAATTAAATGGAAAAAACCATAAAATTGTGTTCCATTATAGTCTTTTAGTCTTTTTTTCCCCCCAAGAAAATGATGACGGGCTCTAATAATTCATCACAACAAGCTGAGCTTGAACTTTACTGATTATTAATTTTTTTTTTTCAAAGACAGAGGCTGTGGAGGGTTTTATGGCTGCAGATGTGACTGCTGTCAGGAATGCTGTGAGGAATTTGGGAGTTAAACAACATCTTTCAGCAGGGCTGTATAAGAGTGCCATGTCTGTTGCATCCAGTCACAGCCTTGTTTTTCGGGATGCTGTGGAGCTGCTTTGCAATGAAGCAAAAAGGCTGAGTTGGGTGTGGCTTGGAGCAATCTGGTCTGGTGGAAGGTGTCCCTGGCCATCCATAGCACGGGGTTGGAATGAGATGAGCTTTGAGAGCCAAACTAAACCCTTCTATGATTCTATAATCCACCAAGCACTGAGCTGGTGGTGGGGTGGTGAGATGTGAATATCCAGAAGAGAGGCTGAACCTTGTAACTGAGGGTGCCCTCACTCCTCAGGCACCTAAAATGCCTTTCTAGGTTCTACAGCCTCCTCCTTGCTCAACTGTAAGTAAATAAACACTAGCAGATTCTTGCGCCTGGTTTTCTCTCTTCTGGGGCAATAATTGACTCTTCAAAACACTCTGGTGCAAAGATGAAATTAAGTCACAAATTCAGAGTTCACTTGCTTGATTTCTGTTTCATTTTGAACAGGATGATACAGAGGGACTGTGGGGTTCAGTGTGCCAAATCCAGCAAAGATATCCATTATGGGGGGAAACTGCAGAGCTGGGAGTCAGGGTGCTGATCTCTAGCTGGACAGGGACAGAGTACTCAGATTTGTCAGCAGTCCCCCAGACAAGTTAGGGAGGTTACAATTTAGAAATCTTTAAATGCTATTGCAACTTTCTTTCCCTCAGAGTAATCAGAAATCCCCAGTTCAATAACTAACAGAATTGAATTATTTTAACAATTTTACCCAGCCTTGTGTAGTTAAAAATACAATGAAAAGATGCTTCAGCAGAAAAGAAAGCCTTCACATTGAACCTTGCAGCCCATTACGTTTTCTGCTTGTAAACAGAATCATCGAATCATTAAGGCTGGAAAAGACCTCTGAGATCACTGAGTACAACCTATGAGTGAACACCACCATCTCAATCAGACCCTGGCACTGAGTGCCATATCCAGGCTTCCTTGAACACTTCCAGGAATGGTAACTCCACCACCTCGCTGGACAGCCCATTCCACTGTCTAATCACCATTTCTGTGAAGAAATTCCTCCTGATGTCCAACCTAAACTTCCCCTGGCACAGCTAAGACCATGACCTCTAAGGTCATGACCTCTCATCCAGTTGCTGGATCCCTGGGAGCAGAGCCTGACCCCCAGAGCCTCCTTTCCTTCAGGCTGAGCCCCTTGGGCTCCCTCAGTGACTTCTGGTGCTCCAGATATTTCCCCAGCTCTGTTCCCATCTCTGGAGATGCTGCAGCCCCTCACTGCCCTTCCTGAATTGAGGGGCCCAGAGTTGGACACAGCACTTGAGAAAGGGGCTTTGACATTCCTCCTCAAATCATCTGTGGGAGAAAGATCTCTGCCTACACCTGCATCCACCTAAAGGTCAGCGAAGGTACAGGTAGAAATCTTTGGTTTAATGAGACTATGAGATGATAACCCACAAATCCAAATAACCCACAGACAAAAATACAAATCTAAAAGGGGTATGTTAGGAGAAATTTCCAATCCCCCCAGATAGAATTTCATTGCGTGTTTTTTAAACAAAATTGATACTTCAGACTTTGTATAATATTTTTCAGGGGTAAAAAAACCAACCCACTTTAAAATTCTCCAATTTGTGCAAGCAAGCAAAATACTATTTTACTAAAACAGCACTTCAGTAAAGAAACAAAACCGGGAGGAAGAAGCAGCAGAAGAAAAGAGTGAAAATTAAAAATAAAGCCTGCAAAGATTTCCTATTTCAAAAATGTGCCTTTTTCACAACCCTGACAAGTAGTTTTAGGTTATCTGAAGTGTTCCCTCCAGCCTCAATCGGATAAATTGCTCAGAGCATAGATTGCTTTTAAATTATATCCATGCATTGAATTGATCTACCTTTTTGCTGAGAGAACAGAAAATTTGTTCTGAGAAATGTTTCTTGCCAAAAAATGTACACCAATTCTCTTCTTGAAGACTTCGACTCTTTGGGTTAAATCTAAATTAGAGAGCTTTGAGATAAAAATTAGGTCTCTTATTTGTGTGTTTGTTGAGGAACAACTTTTAAATTTTTTTCTCAGATATCACTAAGTAGTTTTAGTTCTTCACTATATATGAGGCATTCTGGAAGGGTGGGGAAGTAACAGAAATGCAAACCTTTCTGTGAAGGGTCTGAAAAAATCTTGTACAAAAATATCGAGATACAGTAGATACAGAAAACTGATATTATTATCATATTAGCACCAAATAATCCCCACTGATTCCCAAGTGGCTTTTTCAGTCACTCTGTGCATTTTCTTGAAATTCAGGCTGAATTCTTACAATCTGTTTAGCACTGAGCTTCACTGGTACTATGGACACATGTACTGTCTTATGGGACTGAGTTGTGTTTTTAGGGTGGAGATCTGGCATTTAGTTATTTTTAGCAGACATTTAGAAGACAATCCTATTCACCTGGAAACCCTGTGAGATGTGCCAGGTGTTTTCAATCTATGCTGAAGTTGTGCTGCTTGCAGGTGCAGCCCATGGAGTCATTTACATTGGATAAGACTGTAAAGATCATCGAGTCCAACCACTGATCTGGCACTGCCAAGTCCCACTAAACCCTGTCCCTAAAACCCACAGCAGCTTTCAGGACCAAACCCCGACCCCACAAAGGGCAGCAGGGACACTGAGCCCCTCTGCCAAGCCGGCACCTGCCGGCCAGACCAGCCGTCTGCTGAACTTTGCAGTTAATCATTTCCCCTCCTGCTTATTTCCTTTAATGCCTGGGAGATTTCGCTTTACGTTTGCCGGGATCAGTTCATTAAAATACTAATTTCAAGCGGTAATTATCTGTGTGTGGAGCCGGTGCTAGTGCTGATACGCTCTCAGCTGCAGGAGACTTCCCAGATGCTCAGGTCCCTGGAAGCTCCGGGCAGGATTTCACCGTGGTGCTCGGCTGGAGCCTGGCTGGAGAAGATTTCTGCCAGGGGAAATGTTTTAAAGAATCCTAGTTAACCACGGAGGCTGTTTGGTGTGGCAGGGAAAGTGCGTGAATAGAAAACTGCTGCATCTGTTAGAAGTGAACCTGACTTTGCTGAAGTTGTCAGGAGGTTGTTTTATGCCTTGTAAAGTTTAAATTAAAAATCAATTACGGAAGAGTCCTTAATCTCCTCTCTGGAGTTGTTTCATGTTTGGATGTGAACTCTGAGACCCCGATGACCTCCCTCGGTGCTAAATGCGACACAGCAAAGGCTGGTTTTCTCTCTCCCCACTCATGTGCAATTATTCAATTTTTTACTGCATTATGAAGAGGAGAGTTTTAATAATCGAACCAGATTAAAAGAATGAAAGGATGCCTCTGACGAGCTAGAAACAGAGAGAAGCCGTGCATTTCTAGCAGATTTCAAGCTCTGCATTATTACAATGCGTAAGAGATGATTAACAAAGAAAAATATTACAGTTATCTACTCCCTTTGAGAGCTTAACTAATGAACCTCTACCAGCTGCTCTTGAAAAATCAGTAACACTATCACTATCAATTTCAAGACAAAGCACAGCTGACAGATGTTTGAAGTGATAAATCAGGCTGCACAAGGATTAAAATAACAAGCCCCAAATGGCCTTTAAAAGACAAAGGTGCTGCAGTGAACTATTTTCAGCCACTTTGGATCCTGTCAAAAGTTAGATCACTGATACAATTATCTTGCAAAACAGTAATGACCGAAGTAATATGTTATGAAAAATCTAACAATGGTGATACTTGAGCCAGGCTTTTGAAAAGAACAGGTTTGATAGTCATTTGTGCTTTTAATGGCAGAACTGAGAATGCCGTGCTTCCCTGAATACTACTGCTGGGAATGAGTGATGAGAAGTGAGCACTGGGCTGAAGCATTAAATGTAACTGAATTGCATTCTTGTACATTTTAATTAATCTTTTTTTAAAGCAAGAAGTTACATTTTAGCAGGCAATGAACGCCATTATTTAAATCAAGCATAAGATTTTTGTGTTGCTTCACTGCAGGCTGCACTTTCTAACAACCTGCTGGTGATGGAGATAAAGATCCCATTCCTGGAGAACAGCGTCTGTGCTTCCACTGCCTTTAATGGGAGACAACTGTAGCCAGGGGAGAGTGACCAGAAACAAAGCCCAAGTTTCTGGACTTTGCCCCAGCTTTCACAGTTTAGTGCATCTTGTCAGAGTGTGCACCCAGCTGAGGGTTAGGAAGGAAACGCTCTGTTTAAGGCATTAAAAGGTGTTTTTCTGGCACCACCCTGGGCTCAGGCAGGGTCACCACAGAGCTCAGAGTGGAAAGCTCCCAGTGGAAAAGAGCTGCCCTAAGAGCTTTCAGCACTGACATCTCAGGAAAGCTGTGGTCACCCCAAGTTCCTGGGCAAGCTCCTGCTACAGAACCAGTTAACTGGGGTTATCCAGTGACTCCTGAATTCCTCCTGAATCCTCCTGCTGTTTGAAGGAAGTGTGTGGATGTATCCTAGTCCATCAGCTGGGCAGGGACGGGAGATTGACTAATACTCTCAGGTTAAAAGCTCCCTCTTCCAGAGAACACTTTTGTTGTTTTCTTCAGGGATGATGTTTCTTCCTGGAAACCCTGCTGCCCACACGGGCTGTCATTAATGCACCCTGAGCAGCACGGTCAGACCCAAGCTCTGGGAGCTGCTCAGTGCATTCATGGCATCTCCATAAGAAAAATATTTCTGCTTCAAAGCTTTGTGAGTGAAACACATGGGAAGTGCAGGAGCAGGCTGGATTGGTACTGCCACAGAGGCACTGGGGTGATGCTGTTTTACACCACAACGACACAGACTCCGAGATTCAGAAGGCTGAAAATGACTCCTTTATTTTTGGGATGTGTCTCCCTTTTATACTGTTTTACACAGACCAATTTGGTTGGTAAAACAAAGGCAAACCTCTTCACTCACATTGGTCAGACCAGAGGGACATCAAGAAGTCCCTCCTAGGAAAAGGAATGAATAACATAGATAGTTACAAAAACATTTCTCCTGTTTACAGAAAATTCCCTGGGAAAAGAATTTCAGAAAACCAAAACACCTCAGGCACGGAACCAGGGCTACACTGGGGGACTCACTGCTGCTCAAACAGTGCCTGGTGTGGTGGGTCAGGCTGCCCAGAGAGTGCAGCAGGGCAAACCTCAGGGCCAAGGCTGCCTTGGAAATGCAGCCCAGGGATGTGAGGGTCACACACTGGGGAGAAGATCCTTCACTGACATCTCCTCAGTAAGATGGAGGCCCAGGAAAAGCCTGGTGGTGTCACAGCACCACCCCAGGACGGCACCAAAACCTGCCCCTTGCTGGGCAAGCCCTCACCACCTTTCCCCACATGCTCCAGATGGCAGCACAGGTTTGGGATGAAGGCCAGGCTGAGGGTTGTCCTCCTCCCCGCCATGCAGCCAGTGTGGAAGCTGGGGCTGTGCCGGAGCTGCCTGTCCCCAGGCCTGCTCACAGCTTGTGTCCTCCCTGCTGAATGCGTGGAAGGCCACAGCAGTTTTCTAAATTAAATTAAAATTCTTTTCCCTTTTCAAAGCACTTAGCTTGAGGTAGCACACTCGGGCATTTGAAGGTATTTCATTGCTGCCTACACACAGGCATGCATGCTGCTATCCTAAATGAATTACTCTCTTAAAGAAGAGAAAATCATTGACTGAAGCTGCCTGATTATTAAGTTTTAAGGTGAAACAATATTAGCTTTTGCCTGCCATGAGCCAGCCACGCCTGCAGTCATTGTGTTCTTCATAATGGGGTACTAACAGTGACTTCATACTGTAAGGTCCTACTGAAACCCAATTTTAATCCCTTTTGATTTATTCAGCCATTTTTTATGTCCTCAAGAATAGGGAAATCAGAATTCCTTTTTGGAAAAAACAAAATGACAGGTTTAAGACACTTTGAAAATGACAAGGTTCAAATTCAAAATCCAGTCACCATGTAAGTTTTAACGGGGCTTAATCAGAAGTTGGTCAGTCAACTGCCCTGATATAATAAATCCATTACTTGTTTTTAACAAAGGGAGATGAGTTTGACATCTAGATCATCTGGAAGAATGTCACAACATGTGCCTGGTTTGTTCCATTGCAGGAATTTACCAAGATAATTAATATTTAAGATCTTTGTAAATGCACTGTAAGAACAGAAAGAGGAACTGAAGACAGAAAGGCTTAGATCAGATGAAAATGTTACTTTCTAGCACAATAGGAGTTAATACAAATTGCTGTCATTTGCATGCAAAAATATAATTTCAAACCTATTTGCTCCACATCTGTATCAAAAAAGAAGGGAGCAAATTCAACACATCTTTACATCTTCCAATCTTTCTTTTACTGTGAATTACAGTGTACATAACCCCCAGTGTTAATTTGGTCTCATTTCACTATGCATTTGATGTATTCCAATTGGCATATAAAAAATAACATTTCCAGGTTGTGTAAAAGAACTGTACTAGCAGGGTGCTTGCAGTTGGTGAAACAAGACCTGACAGTAGATAAATCATCCAGGGGGGCTGGGGGTGAGGGGAATGGCACTTTAGCATGAGGCTTTTAAGGCACAAGTGTCTGAAACATATACCCCAGAAAATGTACAATCCTGGAAACAGGGCAGAGGGAAGTGTTCTCTTCTGAGGCACACTAGTGGTGTTTTACAGGAAAGGCTGTATAAAAGCATAATCTGAAAAAATCTTTCCTGTGTTAGCACAAATAATGCAAACTGGAATGCAACAGCTGGATCCCAAACCTGCAAAGCCCCCAAAGCCCTGAACCTGAGGTCAGTTTGGATAAGCCCTCAGTGAGAAATCTCAGCTCTGTTGGCTTGTCTGTCTTCACTTACAGCAGACTTTTTTCCCCTCAAAAGTTTAGATAATCACAAAATCACAGAATTGGATTGGAAGGGATCTTAAAGATCATCTTGTTGCAGCCCCCAGCCATGGGCAGGGACACCTTCAGCCAGGAAGGTTCCATGGATACTCCTATCCATATTCCCCTAACAACCCCTGTGACTTTTCCCTGCTCCAGGACTTGACCATGCAGGGCAACAAAACCATAGTGTTCCTTAAACACCTCAGTTTTCAGATTTCTTTTGGGGTTATTCTTTTTTTTTTAGCTGACCCCAGTCTTGACCTCCTTGGCAAATAATGAATTTGCTTCCAAAACAGCCTTTGCTAATTTAAGATTTAATCTGAAAATTACCAATTTGCAGTAGTCAGTTCTCACTACTATTTAAAAAGTTGAATAAACCAGTTCAGACGGACCCAAAATTGCTAATAAGATTTATAGCCACTGCTTAATTCACACACTGACTGAACAGGACAAAGTGAGGTGTTTTCCACTAAATTGTCAAATTCTGAGTCTGTATAGGAAAGCACATGACCTAAGCACTGGTCACAAATAGATTTGGGAATGAGTATCAACAAGTGCCCTGAGTAATCTCAAACTCCAAACATTTAGGGGTTAGGAAAAGCAGGTTTTTAGAACAAGAGATGTGAGATGTGAGCTGATAAAGGGAAGCTACAAGAACTGGTGATGTGTAAGTGATGCCAGGCTTCAAAAGTCACGCAATCCTTCTTGTTCCTAATGCGTGTTTTCCCACAGATTGTGGAGATCAAAGAAGGAAACAAATCTAAGTTTAACTGCCTAGACCAAAGCTGGTAATAAGTGTATGACAGACATAAAAGCAACTCTGCTGTAAATGTTTTAAACTGCCTCCTGTGGATACAAAAGGTGGTTCTACAGGGACAGGAAGTAATTCCCTGTATTAAAATTTAATGTGTTGCCCTATGTGATCAATTACAAAGCTATAAATATGTATGTGCGTGACTGAATCAGTAATAAAAATGTGATTTTGTAAGTCTCTGAGTCTCCATGATCAGGCCAATAAACTTGTTACATCAAATTACACCACAGCTTCTGATACCTACAGGAGTGCCAGTGCTTGTGATGAACCATTTCAGGAAGGGCTTGTGTGCCTGTCCTAGCTGCCTGTGATGCTGCAGGGATAAGGATAAATGGAGCACAGCCCTGTGCCACTCCCCTGTGTGCCTGGATCACCCACTGGTACAAACCTAATCTGGACCAGTCACAACCATCAAATTCACCAGAGTATATGTAAGGTAATCTGCTACAGATTTTGGCTCAGAAATTGGTAAATAAATATGTTTTCCCCATTCTTCTTAGCTGGGTTTGAGGCTGGGAACCTTCCAGTTCCTGTTTGAGGCATAGCAGCTTCTCCTGTCCACAAGGCATGCATGGAGGAGAGCAGGATGGCTGCACTCAGTGAGAAACAAGGATTGTTATCACCCACCTTCAGGGAACAAGGAGTTTGATTATGTTACTTCACTGAACACAGTGAGTACTTCCACATCCACATCAGAAAAGAAGATCTCTGTCCAGCCAGTGAAGTGCAACACCTCATTAGTGTAGGTAAGTTGTATGTCTTATAAGCTTTGGTTTGACTTTGCTCGAAATTCTGCAAAAATTCTGACAGCTGAATATGGATCAAAATGTCTAAAAACTTCTGACATGCAGATCATTGGTGCTCAATATTTGGCAGAAGGTGTCTCCTCTGGAGTGCCACCACATGCTTCATTTGGCTGCTTTTCTCCCTCTCCACAGTCACTACATGGGATAAACAGGCTGGAGGGAGAGGAAGGGTCACTACAACTCCCAGTTTGCTCCTCTCTCTGGTTTGGGATGCTGCTTCCCTGGCCTTGTGGCCAGGCTGTGATGCTCCCACGCTGTGTGGAAGTACTAAAAGGTCAGATCAGGTCTGATGTTCTACATTTAGACACATACTTGATTTCCTGTACAGTGAGTCCAAAGTTAATGCACTACACCTCGGTCATTTTTTGTAAAATAGTCTTGCATCCTGCATGACTGTACAAGGAGAATATTCCTTACCAGGAATCAGACCCATGCAGACATCCACAAGTTTCAGTAGGAAGTAACAGGGAAGCATGTTGGCTGCAGGTTTAACTTCTGTCTGATAGCTACAGACTAGGAACATGCAAATGACTGACAGGTGTGATTGTGGCAAAACTGAATTGTAGCCCCAGTTAGTCCTGAGAGAACATCCTCTGTTAGAGAATGGCAAACCAACTTTGCCTTTGTCCTTAATGATTTATTTTGGTGGTAAGTGAATGAACAAGATACATGCTGTTTTTATTGCTCCACCCATGTCCTCAACTGAGCATTTCTTATTTCTTTTATCCTGTGGCTAATATCACAGTTCAACTTTGGTACATGGTCTGAGAATTGATTAAAAAAAACCTTACAGAACCATTCCTTTCCCAATTTCCTTCATGCACATATTATTTACAGAGCAAAAAAAACCCAGAGGGAATCAAATCACACAACCTACAAAAAGAGGGAAAAGCAGGGCCTCACTTGCTCCCAGTAGTGAAGAAATGTAGTGTTAAGACTTGAAACTCATTTCCAATTTTCTGTGTTCTACCATGGTCTCTAAACAGCGCATTATCTCGCACACCAGACGTGCAGCTGTATCCAGGAACTACAGGGTGCGATAACTACGGAATTTCAGCCCTATTTCTTCTTTTATGTTTTAAGTCAAATCCTTATTCTGTTTTTAATTTAGGTTTTTCCTTGTTTTTTGTGTGCTTTGTGGGGTGGGAGAGAAGCGGGGAGTTTGCTGTTCAATTATAGAAATGGAAAAAGGAAATCACGTGGGACAGAGTGTTTTAACTTAACAACAAAAGAGAAATCAACATCCACACCTCTAGCTTTATTTAAATTGATGTAAAATTGGAGTACAGAAACAACTTAATAAACACTTAAGTGAATTTTGCCCACAAGTCAGCAATGTCTTGGCTGCATCTGGAACTGAAAATTGAGAGATCTTGAAAGTTATTTGAACCACTGTCAAGTGCTATTCTGAAAATACTACTTCGATATTAAATAATTTGAACACATTACAATAAATGTTACTCTTATGTTACTAAGAGGTTTTTTTTTAATTCTTGTAACAAAACTAATAACCATAATGATAATGATGATGATAACAATAATAGTACTGCTCTGTCTCAGGTGGGAGGTGGTGACCTCGTGAAGAAGTCAAATGGTGCTGTAAATGCCTGTTTTTCATGTATGAGTAGCCATCCTGGAAATAGAGGACAGAAAACTTTGCACCAGGATCAATAAAAAAACCTGGATGCAGTGTGCTAATTTTCTGGGATGTTAATTGTATTTGGGAGCTGGAAGGTGGAATATCAGCTCAAGAGAAAAGAGAGGCCACAGAGGGAGAAAACAAGTTTTATTCTTCAAGGCACATTTTTGCCTTGCTGTCTCTCCAGGAAGGTTCCTGAGCCTGCCAGCAGTCACAGAGCACTCCTTGGATTCCAGGGAAGGTTTCTGTGGGCTTTGACAATACCTGAACAGCAGCGTGGTGCTGTTGTTCCCTGGCTGTGAGCATGGTTTCCCTGGAAGCTGACAGGGGTAGGTTCCTCACAGGATCAAATGACTGCTCACCTCTAAAGGAGCAGAGCATGATGCACAGTGCTTGCAGTCATCCACAAACAAATAAGCTAATTAAACTTTTTTTTTTTTTTTTGTGTGCTCTGGTATACTGCATAGTCCAATTAAATTGCTAAGCCCATCATCTTGAAATAAATCAACCATATTGTTACATAATTCTTTTTAACAAACAGAGACATCATTATATGAACTAGGTTCTAAGGGTGCCAGATGCTCCTAAACAGGGAGTCTAATTTATTTCATTGATTTTAGGAAGCAACCCATTCATGTGTGATAGCTTTTGTCATCCAAAATGCTAATTCTTGTCTGAGTTTAAAGTAGATTTCTGCCTTTCTCATCCATAAATGAGAGCACAGAAGAGCAAAATATGGACCCTCTTTAATTCCCCATCATACAACTGCATAAAAATCTTGTCCCAAAGCACTGAATAAATGTCCTTTTAAACACAGCTAATAGGATTGCAATAGAGAAGAGGCCAAAACCACTTCTCAAAATGATTGTACCCAAGATGGGGGAAAAACATCTGATCTCTGAAAACAAAGGTTTTGCTGAAGAAAGAGCACTTGCTGAAAGGTTAGCATCATGTAATGGGAAAAATGGGATGGACAGGGTTCCTGGGCAGCCCATGGTGCTGCCCAATAATTGTGTTCAACCTTAGAGCAGAGCAAAGCAGCCTGGCAGAGGGCTCAGAGGCTCTGGCAGACTGGGAAACCTTGCTCCCTCTGTAAAAAAAAAAAAGGATTATGTGCTTTGGATTTGATTAACGTTTCAAGGATACTATTAAGGGAGATGGGCAGCAGAGATGTTCCCTTGCAAGAGCGCCAGTGACGCAGGCTCCTCCAGAGGAGAGCAGAATGCACACATCTAACCCTGCAATCAAGCAAGCCTCTGTTTATCTTTCTGCCCTTGCTCAATGCTTCCTTTGCTCCCAGAGAGAAGATTATAGGAAACAAAAAAAACCGTGTTGGTTGGTTTTTTTTTTCTGATGCATTCATTGGAGTGTTGAGTGACTCATGGAGAAGTCAAGGTAGGCAAAGCAGCTTTGGTTGGCAGCCCTCTCCTACCCCACCTCCAAGGGTTTCCTGAAGGAATCTTTCTGGATCATTAATGAGATGCACAACAGCACTGAGGAGAAATGGGCATTACTGAATATTTTCTGTGCACCTCTGCTTACCGTTCTGACTCGTTCCTCTTTATTGTGGAGCACAACAACACAGCCTTGCTTTGTATTTTCACTTGGCCAGTGATGATTGAAAGTGATTTCTCTGGATAAAAGCTGAAGAAAAAACACCCGTGGTTTCCATTTGGACATTAGAAGGTTGATGTGTTTTGCTGTCACATTCTATTTTTAAATGCATGACACTGCACAGGTGTTCAGACTCCAAATCCTTAGCAAAATCTGTCATCTCTCTGCAGCTTGTCACTACATCAGCTCACAGACTGAGGGGAGAACGAAGTTCCTGTATGGCAGAAAACTGCAAGTGCTCAACTGTGGTTAATGACAATTTCTTTTCATAGCTGAAAAACATCCCTACATTTGATAAATTTTTCAGGTGTTATAACTGCTTTGAGGTTCATTTGCCTATCTAAAATTTCTCAAATTATTTTTCTACAAGCCCTCAATGTGCAGGACACAAACTAACATTAAAAATGTGAATCATTTTTGCAGGAGCAAAAGTTGTTGGTCAGAGTCAAAGACCAGTCTGGAGTTTTACCTCTGTGCTTGCCCTTCATAAAACTCTGACTGAATTCAGAAGGATGAGACTTACAAAGAATTACACATCTTCTTCCTTAAGCATGTATTATTTCTCTATCTGCAAGAATTGCTAAAATGTAACACAGCAAAGAATTTAATAATCAGTATTTTAAGAAAACCATTCTGGAATTTTCAATCAGAAAAAGGAGGGGGCTAACCCACACTAATGCTGTTCTCCAAATTTTTGTTGAATCTCATACACTGCTAATGTAGAACACTATCCCACGTTCAAACTGTGGGGAAAGGTGGGGAATGAAGCAGCTCTTACAGGACTGCTCCAGAGTCACTAAGCAAGTGCCCTTTCTGCCCCACCCTGGCATCCTTGTCCACAAGGAACATTTCCTTCTGCCTCTGTGGGACAATGCTCTGTTGACAGTGGAAGACCAAGCTCAAGAGCTGCCCTCTAAGTAAAGCTTAGGTCTCCTAAAGAGACCTGAAGTGAATCATCCACGTTCTTCTAGTGGAATTAGAGACAAAACTGTGAATGAAAACTATTCCATTGTAGATGATTATTTAAATTTTGGCTTGATGATCATTTAGCATCCATCACTAAACAAAACCAACAGTGCCTGTCTCAGTGATATCATACTGAACACTCCAAGGAATCCATTTGGCTCTTGCACAGCTAATTCAAGTCCTCTGAAGTTTTATTCTGTTCCCTACACAGTCCCTACTATCAGTCAGACAGAGCAGGGAATTGGGGTCCCCTGAGCAACCTGAACCCAAACATGGCCCAGAGGGTGGGTACCATTCAAGTGTGCTGAAAGAGCCAGCTGATGTTATTGAGAGGCTGTTCACTATCAGGTTTGAAAGGTTTTGAAGACTGGGAGAGGATCTTGACAACCAGGAAAGACCCCAAATACAGCAACTGTTTTCAAAAAGGCTAAAAAACAATCTAGGAGATTACCAGCTGCTCAGACTCACTCCAGCCCCCTGGGAAATCATGGAGCACATCCTTTCTAAAGTCTGACGTGGCAAGGAAGGGGAAGATGATGACCGGGAATAGACAGAGTAGATTTACCATGGATTTACTAAATTTACCATGATTGACTAAACTGGTTGCCAAATATTTCTCAAAAAACTAGATCTGTGGATGAGGAGAAAGAAGAGGAACATCACCTACTTTGTCCAGGTTTTTGACACAGCCTTCCAAGCACTTCTGCACGCAAGTTGGGATGTTGCTGCCTTGATGAGGGGACAACTGAGTGTAAAGCAGTTGGACTGAGGCTCAGAAGGCAGTGGTTCATGAGTCACACTCTAAGCAGACATCAGGAACAAGGGTGGGGGCTTGTTCTCTTGTAAGACTGCAGACTGAATTCACAGATGGACTTTGAATCACTCCATCCATAATCACCATCACTACTGAAGAGATTTGACGCAGTTACTGGAAATCACAGTAAAACAGAATAACTCCCCCTGGAAACTAATCTTCCCAAAGATGATTTAAACAATCTTGTTTGCTTCAGATTTCATTAAAAAGTTATTTCCAAAATATATTGTTGACAGTTGTTGATGTTGGACCAAAGGTGATTATAAGAATTCTAGGCTTTGATTGGCATTTAATTGAATTCAGCAATATTTTCACCTTGTTTCTAATGTACACATTCCTTGAAACATCATATTTGTATTGTGTGGTAAACTTGAAGGGCAGAATTCACCTGGTTGCCTCCCAGGATGTTGTCTTACGTATAGATACTGAAAATGTCACAGGATGCTTGGCAATACATCCAGGACTGCTTCCTATTTGAGTTGTCAGGAAGACAGTGCATTTCTGGAGTAGACAGCTCAAAAGCATTTTGAATAAAACTGAATTTTTTTATTTATTTTTTTTTTTTGCCTGGTGGGTTTCAAAATATCACGGAGCAGACATACACTTAGCACCATGTGAAAGAAGAATTTAATCCCGAATGTTAATTTATGAGATTTGTATTTATATTTAAGGAGATTAAAAAAGTGGGTTTTAACCCTGTGATCTCCTGGTTTAATCTTTCACCCTTCACTTGGATGTAGCACCTGCAGACCCCACTGCTTTCAGGATTCTGACACACCACAGAGAGGGCTCAACCAGTTGGCCCCAGAATTGAGACCACATCATGAAATTAGCAACCAGATCAGAAAGAATGAGAATTATGGGCTTTTATGAATTACATCAATCACTTAGATTTATTCATATTATCTTACAGAAGATTAATTGATATATAGAACATTAATATACTTCTACAGCAGTGTAATTTATAAAGGGAAAAAACTTTTAGAAAAAGCTGTGATGCAATCTACTATTAATATTTTGCTGAGGGGGCATGAGACTGTTAAACTATTCACCTTGCAAACACTATTTAAAATTGACAAAGTACAGCCTAGGAAGGTTATTCTGTATCTTATCCTCCAGGGTCAATAATTCTACACTTGGAGCCTTCTCTGAACTGATTTGTCTGTATTTCAGATAGGAACACACTTTGATGTTCCTAACCAAATTGATGCATTTCTCCCACACATTTATTGTTCTTATTTCTAACTGCTGAAAGAAAAACTAGCACCTTCTCTAGCTCTTAATGGAAAGCTTACCTATTAAAGATGATGACTTGTATGAGAAAAGGTGGTGGTTCCAGGCAAAAGGACTATTTTACACACTACTCTAAATGTATTTCTTTCAGTAATAGGAAATTTGAAGCAATATCAGGTTTATATCAACAGAACATGTGATTCTTTAATAGCATCTTTCAACAGGAGCTTTTCTTACACACTGACAGCAACAAAGGTTTTCACTGCTGGCAAAGAATGTGTCCCCTGGGAATTCATGGGATATTTCTTTAATAAGAAATTAAGGACTGAGCAAAACATTTAGGTGCACAACCTGTTTATCTGTAGCTCCTGCTGGTATTTTTCTTTTCTGACAGTATCAATTTTACTCAGAGCACTGACACCCTGAAGAGCTCACACTGGAAATACTTCATGGGAGAGACTGCTAATGTTTCTGGTAGGTACAAGAATGTTCTCCCTAAGCTCTGAGCTGACCAAAACCCCCCAGCTGTATCCATCTTCCTTTTTGTGGCTGTGCCTGTGAGCTCATGCATGGTGCTAATACAGTCACGTAGTTCACATCTTTAGAATATCCACAGAGCACACACAGTGAGTGTCCCATCCTCAGGGGCTGGCTGCAGATGTCCAGGAAAAACCCAGCCTGTCTACATCACATGCCCATAAAACAAAAGAAAAAAAAAAAAAAGGCAGTGAAAGCATCACAGCTTGAAGTAGAAAAAAATATTCCAAGAGAATTATTCAGAATATAATGTCTTCCTCCTGAATCGAGCTCACTTTCTTAATCTGAGAAATTGCCATATTCTCCAAGACTCCTCTGTGTTAGGGTTAAAAGATACTGTCTAAGCAAATTGGGTCAGCACATATCTTTCCAGTAAGATGTTCTGTGAAAACCAACAGGAAAGAGGCAAAGGGAAAAAAAAAAAAGAAGTAAATTACTCCAAACACTCAGAATCAGAAGAAAAGATCAATAAAGAGGCAAAACTTGCTGTGACTCACAGTGCTAATGTTGCAGATCTTTGAGGAAAAGGAGCCCAGGAACAGGCAAATAATTCATCCTGAACAAAGTGTCTCAAGAGTGATAGAAAAGAAGATAGCTAAGCATAAAGGAATTGAGAAAACTTTGTGCATAGTATTAGGAAAAACTAAACAATATGATAGCATCAGCTGTGAGATTTCCTAGGGATTGTCATGGGACCTTCTAAAAAACCACTAAGGAAGAACACTAGGAAGTGTTTATCATCAGCAATCCTACATCACAGGAAGGTATTGGGTAGTTTTCCAGGTATGCAGCTGATAAAGAGAACAACAAAAGCAGGGAGAGTTTGACAGACAGCAAATGCAGTTCCTCCCTGGTTTCATGACTGGTGCCTAAATCTATAATCTCTAAAATCACACAGTAAGACACGTGACCCAAGTGGTCCTTACATTTTAAGACTGTAAATTCCCTTTAGTTTAAGAGCACACCTCACCAGGCACCCAAGCTGCTAATCCATGGATGGGCTCTCCCAGGATACAACCCACGCATTCCTTCCTTGATTTCTGTTGAAGGATCCAATCCAGGGTGTGGTTTTCACACACTTTTGACTAAGGTTGCAAAAAGAGGGGGGAAATGTCTGCAGGGATGCTTCTACCACGTTTTATTTTCTAGGGTCTCTTTGCAGGAGCAAGAACATCCTCAGGTAGGTGCAGGGAAAGTCACTTTCCTTCTCTCACTGAATTTGTACATATTCCACCTCCCACACAAATAAATGAACACATTTGCACCTATTGTGTCTCTTCAAGGTAAATGCAAGCAGGTTTCAGTCCCGTTGAGGGCAGGGACTGAGCACCCTGCTGTAGGATAATGTCTCCCCTGATAAATTTGATACTAACTTGAGAGATCCAAGCTCATTTTCCCTTCTGCCATCCTAACCAGGGGATAAGCACAGACTTACTTGTGCAGAGAGAATGGAGATACCACCTGTTTATTCATTACTCATTAAAAGCTGTTCTTTTCTACCCATTCTATTCTTTTTTCATTAAAAGCTGTTTTATTCTACCTTAAGCCACCCAGCTACCTTTAAAAACTCTGCTAGTCGAAGTGGAAGCAGGCATCCCTGCAATCCCTGTTCTGGATCTTTCCTTCTGTGTGGGGAGCTGGCTGAATCTCATTCTCAGGTACCAGACACAATCTGCAGGTGTTTAATTCAAAGTCACGATATCGATAACCTCTGTATTATCTTTTAATGACTGGATTTTCCAGAAGCGTGTGTAGAAAACTCCTGACCACATTTAGTCCAGGTGTTACTCTCAAATGGAAGAAACAAGGAAAATAACCCAAACAAACCAACAGAATTTATGTAGGTTTTCTTGCCCCACTACAATTGATCACTAGTCCTTTTCCAGGTGAGGATTTTGAGGATGAGTCTGAACCAAACGAATTTTACAACAGCCCATGTTTCCATTACAGCCAAGGAAAGATGAAAAGCTCTTCTGCAGCCTCTACATGTCTGTCCAAAACACCAAAATGTGGCCACCCCGGGAAATCCTGGTGAACTTCTGAATGCTCTGCAGATGTGTTTTGGCTTTCAAACATGTTTCTGTTTCAAATGCCCATTTCTTAAGAAAATTAAGCTTCCTGTGATGCTGTTGCCCATCACTGAAAGAACTGTTCAGCCATTCTGTGCACTTCAGTTGGATCAGAGCTGATGATCCCAAGGATAATTAAATTTCTGTTAGATAATTGCAGTGGATGAGACAGGAATAGGGACATGGGGCACATGTTCAGCAGGCTTTATTAATAACTGATCACAGACTGAGTTTATGTCAATACTCCCTGAAAGCACAGAAGGATCTCACTGGTGTAGGACAAGTCAGTCAATGACTACTGAGCTGTATTATCAGGACTACAGTTTCAACATCTAAACAGAACAAAGTTCCATCTCCCTCACAGTTACTGGTATTATTGAAAAAAAATTAAAAATAAATCTAGTAGTTACTCTGGATGAACAAGACAATCCTATCCATCAAAACACAAGAAAGATACAATAGTCATTATATTTATATTTGTCCCCATATTAATCTTATTATTCCACCAAAAATATAACTGTGCTGTTCATTGAAAAATATTGCAAACTCAACAGAAGGCAAATTTCTGCAGAATGGTGTCCTTAGTCAGCACAGATACAAAGTTTGCTATTTTAAATTTATTCTTTCCTCCATTGTTCACCATCAAGTGCTAAAAACAGCAACACTGAACCCTCGGTCTATACAGGCAGAGTAGCAGATCCCATCCAATATCCACAAAATGGTTTTGTTGAATAAAATATGGAGTTTAAATTCCCTGGTTATTGCAGTGTTAGGCAGCCCATTGCTGATAACACACAGGTCACACATGTCTGAATGAAAGGATTATGGGGTGAACACCATAAAATGGACCTGAGTATGAGGTATGTCATGTCTGTTCATCCTTACATTTAGAGGTATTTTATTTAATTTAAATCAAATAGGTCCTAACTCAACAATGCATTTATTCCCCTGCCTGACACTCAACACATTGGTATTATTTTAAGCTAGCTTAGCTTGGTGCCAGGAACTGGATACTGAATTCTAGTCAGAAGAAAAATGAGAAAAGGCTTGGAGAGTGAGATGGATGAGAATGGCTTTCCCACTCTTTAAGAACTTTAAGGAAAGGTATTAACTGTGATTTCACCAAAACTGATGTAAAAACCCATAAATCTGGAATTATGGGTTCCAGGGGGAAGGAGAGAAAGCATAAAGAAACTAAAAACCTTCTGTGCCCCAGGATGGCAATGTAGTAGAAATGCAGTTTGCTGCATCTCTTGGATCAAAGTTTGACACAATGCAGCTCACTGCCACAATAAGACCTTCACAGGCAGAGGGTGTCCCTACCCAGAGGGGAAAAATATGCTCAATAGAATAAATGCTTTTTAGGGCAGAATCTACAACATCTGCAGATCTACAAGGCTTGCTCCTTAAAACCCAATCCTCACATCATATTCCAATCATGTGCTTTAGAAGTGGATATCCACTCAGACTTGGAATTGTGACAAATGAGTTAAAAAATGGACAATTTGACGTGGAAACACTCTGGAAATACATTATACAACCCAAGACCCAAAGCTGAGAAACCTTTGGATTGATTTGCTACCAGAGAGCTTGGACAGAAGCCATCAGCAAGGGGTGAAAGGATGACCACTAAGAGATTCTGGAAAGGTAGCTCTAACAGTTTGTTTCCTGAAAAAAAAAAAAAAAAGTTTCTAAAATTATTTTTTTAAATATATAAATTTAAAAAAATTAAAGCTGACTAGTAGAAAGGAAGGCAGTCTTTCTACCTGCTCTTGGGCTGCTGTACTTTGGATCGAGGAGCATCTCCACGAGGATGAGAAAAGCAAAGAAGAAGGAGGAAATGAGGAATGAGGAAAGAAGGAGTTCCTTCTCCCAGAGGAACTGAGCATCCTCTGCTTGGAAAAAAAAACTTCGGGAAGATGGAGCACAGAGGGAGAGAGAAACAGAGGGAGCAAGCAGGCAGCTCACAGCAGAATTCAGCTTAGAAAAGCTCCCTGGAGGGTCAGAAACTTCTTCACAGCAGTAAGCAGACCCAAGCCAGGGGAAGGCAAAGAAGACTGATGGATTTGTCATTCAGCTCAAAAGACAGTGCAGTTTGACTCAGAATTAACTCAAAAAATGGAAAATTCCAGCACTGGAAGAGTAATTAGATGTCTGAAAATCGACACAGCAGCTCAGCAGAGGGCGGCAGCAGAGGCTGGTACACAACAGCAGCTGCACCACAGGATTTGTCCAGCCCCACAAGGAGTTCAGCACCGCTCTTTTCCTTGCCTCGAATGGTGACAGAACTGAAAGCAGTCAATGGGCAAAATTGAATCGGTTTCAAAAAAGACTGAGGTGTTTCAATCACCTAATTTAAAGCGGCCCAGGCTAACACACCTGATAAGTCAGTGGTGACACAGTAACATTATCTACTGCGAATCTTTCCACCAAGCTGATTAGCATTTTGTTAGTTTAATGAGCGGAAAACACCGCAGGCTTTAACCCTCTCCCTGGCTCTGTTTGCTCCAGAAACTGAAGGACTGGGCTTCACTCCTGCCTTGATCCAAACGACATCACTCCAAAAATGCCCTTGTTGTCAGCCAGTTAAGATCACATTCAGCAGCTCTTTGCCTTTGCATGGAGATGGACCATACAAGGGAAGGAGAGAGTCAGCTATGCAGAATACTCTTCTAGTCTACTGAGGTGAAGATAAAAAATTTGCATCTAAGCTCTGTTTTATTTCTTCAGTTTCCCAAAATAATGACGACACACATGTGAACACATCTTGACTATCAAGTGCCATGAACTCCAATTACAGTGCACTATAAAATCACTGTTATGTGCCTATTCCTGTACTACAATTTCAGAAGTTTTCTTCTAGGAACCACCCAACTGCCTGGGGTAAGGAGAAAATTCAACTTGGGAACACCTTGCCTGGGTTTAGGCTCCCAATGGCAGAGAAACACTCACAAGTAACAGCTACAGCCAAAGGATTGAGAACAAAGCACTGCCAAAGAGACCCTTAAACTCCCACTGGGAACAGGAATTCCAACTTTCCAAACACGTTATGAACAACAGAATCAATCAGCAGGTGCTTGCAAGGAGAAGAGAGACAGGGAGCATTGAAGGACAAAAAACCTTCAAGGTCCCGTATTTCACCCACCTGGGTTTCATGCACAAGCAGAGCTCTGTTATTGTGGGACTGTTCCTGGTCACTGTCAGTCTGTCTGTCCTTCTCTGCCTGCAGTAACTTCTCAGGCTGACTCCACCTGCCCCCAGAGCTGTTTTATAACCATCTTTCTCTCATATTCACCTTCTATTCCCTCAGCAAAGTCCCAGGGCTTTTTTCCTCCAGGTCAGCCTCAAACACAGCCAGCTCCTTCTCCATTAAAACCCCTTAAATCTACTTAATAGCAGAACAAATATAGAAGCACTTCTATGCACTGTGTTTTATTTTCCTAGATAATGGGTAAAGTAAGATGAAATTAAGGTTGTGTTTATTCTGGTGATTGATGGTATTAGAAATACCTGGTCATCACCTAAAACAAGTACTATAATGTCAAGAAATTCAAAACTGATGGTAAACATAAACCAAACACACTGGATCTGGAGAAGCAGAATGAGGGCTTCTGGAGTAGCCTCAAATCTATACTGTAATGATACAATAACCATAATTGGCCCCAATGCACATAAAACCTGATTTTAGAGACATTAGATTCTTCACTTTATTTTTTTATTTCTCCCTATTCTTTCATTTTCACTTCCCAGCTAATAATAGCTTCTATTACTACCAGTCACTTGGAACAAAGAGAAAACCTATCTCGAGAAGTACAGCTCTTACAGCTCTTTAAATCTACCTTAAATTATAGTCAATGGTTCCAATTCTATATTTACAGTAAGCACTGCCATTCCAGGGAGAGCACAGCATCACACCAGCCCTGAAATCCCCGCTGCAAAGACAAAACTACTCAGTCTTAACTGCTGCCCCAACTTCATAGCCCTTCATTTCCTCCCCACTCCTAATTTGTCTCCTTGAACCTTTGTGTTAACTGCAACTGAGCTTAGAGCCGACACAGAACACCAGCCCACAAGGAGATCCCCAACAGGAAAGGAGTTAGTATTGTTTTCCAAGTCCTGACCTGAAGACTGGACTTTACTTCACAGTAGTGATGCTCTGCTGGAAGCAAAAACTGCCTAGCAGGTCCATCCCTTACTTTCACTCGGGTTGATCCTTTAAGTACCTAAATACACTACACAAACTAAAGCCACAAAACCAGTGGGAAACTGAGTGAATGGAAACATCAAGGGAAGGATGAATGGGGTCGAGGATATAAACACAAACATATTTAAGACTCGAAGTGAAAGGCCAAAGCTGCCTCAAAATAGGGTGTTTTTGGAAGTCAAGTTCACGATGAATTTCTAACAGCCACGTGAATGGGAACCTCCACCTTCCTGTTTTCCAATTCTGTTAGATTTGATCTAGCAAAGACTTTACAGCCAGTGTTTGTGCTTTATAACAGCTTTGTAACAGGTACAGTGAAGCGGTGTGTTAAAGTGGGCAAAAATCAGGACACGAAGACAGATTAGCAGAGCAAATGGACTGTCCTGTTAAGTGCGTAGCACAAGCCCTAAAAAACCCCTCGTTGCTGTCTCTGGTTTTGATACATTGACAAATAGGTGTGAAAGATCCAAAGGTACAGGCTTCTCTGAGTAGCTCACTCTGTTTCTGATGCAATCCTCACCTATGGAATCTCAGTTTTTGTCTTAAAACCATTCAGCACAGAGTAACACTGATCTTTCCTTACTGCAGCTCTTTACCACAAATGCCCAAAAATTACTGTATCTTATTCAACACCTGGACCAAATAAAGGTCAACATTCACCCACAGACCACAAGCAACTTGCAGGCACCCCTGTGCAAATCTCTCGAGCAGCTCTTGCTTCTCCTTGTACAGCTTTGTTTGCAAAGTGTTGATTAAGGGTAAAAGTTTCAGCAGTATAGGAATTTGGTGTACCCAGAGCAGAGTTGCACCTCCGTGGTGCTCTTAATGTCCAGGTCAGAGAGTGTTTTCTGCTGCTCCCTTTCAGCTCCCATCCCTGAATTCCCTTCTAGCAGAAACCAAAGCACAGGAGGAAAACCAGAAAGGTGGGAGGGATGAGAACATCCTATTTTAGCATTGGGGCTTCACTGGTGGGGCTTCATCAGTTTTTCTGTTTCACTTCCCTGTCTGTTACACTTAGAGCACAGCTCTGACATCTCTCCAAGTGCTTTACAATGGCAGGAATATTCCTTGTGTGTTACGGATGGGAAGTTTGAGACTTGGATTTTATGTGCCCTGTGCTGGAGAAGCCTGGGGTGTCTTGTGGCCTGCTGGACATCAGTCAAACAAGTCTTGCTGTACAGATTTTAAACAGGATCTGGAATCTTTCTGAGCCCCAGTCAACCTGCAAATAAACTGAAAAATATCAGTTACCAGTTTCATGGAACTAGGTCAGAAGATGTGATGTGAGGACAGGGTGAGTTGAACCTCCTGTGTAAACTAAACCTGGCCCCATCCACCTTAAGACACAACTCCTTATTGAGGGTAATAAATTCTCAATCTGCTGAAACCAGCATTTGTTGGTCTGTCTTCAGCTCCAAATTACTTGCAATTCTTGGGTTACCTACATTACTTTATTACACAAAGAGACATAGGCTTATAATGCCTGCAGCATCAAAAAAAACCCCCAAAAAAACCAACACCACCAAAACCAAAAGAAGCCAATTGAAAGGTTGGGTCCAATACATTTTATGACAAAGTTCTCCCTGAAATTAAGAGGGGATGGAATTTCATCTCTGCACTTCAAGATGACCAGAGGGAAGCATTTACCTTTCTGAAATGGTGCTGAGAGTCTTGCACAGTGCCTATTTCTGATTCTCACTGCAAGGGCATGCTACCCGGACCACATTTGCAAAGCTATGGAGACAAAATTAAAGTAGCCAGAAGGAAGTAGACAAAATTAAAGTAGCCAGATCTCTGTGTTTCTACACCTCACAGGATATGCATATTTTAAATGGAAAGGCAGCTTTAGCTCAGCTTTTAATATATTTCTTCTTATGAAGCGATATCTTGTACTATAGCAAATATTCTTTCAAGCTCAAGTTGCTAAGAACCTTAAATTCTGTTAAAAAAACCCAAACCTCCGTAAAAATCTCGTTTCATTCTCAAAAACTGTTTTGGTTGTAGTTAGTTTCAGCCCTTGAAATTCCAAGACAAACAACCTGTCATTGAATTTCACTCATGTCAAATGCTATACTTCAAACTTGGTGGAGAAAAATCTTAAATTAACAACCTTTGTCCTCTTTTTTACCTCATTATTTCTCATCTATATAAACAGTGTTGGGGAAAAAAATCAACTGCTTTGAAGGGTTTGTAAAATGATTACTTCCTAGATTTCTAGTGCAGTAACAACTCTGCCCAATGCTAATGTTAGAAGAGAGTTTATTGATAGAATACTGAAGCAACTTGTAGTATAAGCACTGGAAAATGCTGCTGTGGTCATTTCTTAATTTCAGAGCACAGAGATGCAAGAATAAACCAACAGTTACAGTGCCTGTTACCCTACAGAACCACAGGTCCTGCCTGGGAGTGAGTGTGTGTAACTGCACCTTGCCTAGACAAAGGGATAGTGACAGCTTCTTCCCCTTCCACCCCCCCAAAAAAAAGAATTTTTTAAAATGACAAACTCATATTCACAGGAAAGTAGAAGCTCCCCCTCCACTCCCCCTCNGTGACAGCTTTTCCACACCACCCCCCAAAAAAAGAATTTTTTTAAATGACAAACTCATATTCACAGGAAAGTAGAAGCTCCCCCTCCACTCCCCCTTAGAGGCATTTAAAACTGACTTAACAAAAAAAAAGCAGGGATTCTATAAACTGCATTATCCTTATGCTTCACTCACTTCAATTCTCAACATGTAGAACTCCATTACTTCCGAAGAGATAACTAACAGGGCATTCAGCAATTATGTGACAATTGGAAAAGCTGACTGAAAATTAATAGTAAAGCAAGAGAACCTATTAATGATAGCACAACACAGCAATTTTTCATCTTCTTATCAATAACAGCCCAGACATGCACTGACTGTACATTGCAAATTGTTGTTTTGTTCCATATTGTCAACAGAAGGCAAACTTGTCTTTAAAAATTAATTTATTTATACAGGAGCAAGTTAGCACCTTAACCTGACTCAATAACAGCCTTCCTTACTGCTTAATATATGCAAATATGCAAAACATTTTAGGAAATATGTGCTACTGCTGCATGCATACTGGTACCCCACCTATTAATCCAAATAATAATCTAGAAACATGCTACAAAAATATATCTATGCTGTCTTAAAAGTACTAAACATGAACTTCTGACTGAACAATGTCAGATACAGCATAAAAAGAATCATCTAACACTGCCTTCAGAAATTCAGTGAGACACTGCCATAATCTCCTCAAATTTGTGAAGTTTCACATGGATTTCATCCTAATTTATGCATCTTTAAGAAGCAGGTAAGTAGACAGCACACTTTGGTATTTCAAAGGCAAGACAGCATTTGAAGTTCAATCTATTAAAATAAAAAGCACTTCTCCCTTCACTGAAATGCAGTGCCAAAGTATTTCCCATTCTAACACCTCTGATTTTATTAAAAATTAAGATTGCCCCATCAGGAAGGGTTTGATGGGAGCATTTCCGGCTTGCTAAAATGCTGCTGTATTGCAACACTGAAATCCAGGATTTTTTCTTTTTCCTTGGCTGAAATGCTGAGCCTTCACTGTAGTATTAATATTATCCACATTGATTTTTGGTTAAGGAAGGAAAGAAAAAGTCAAGAATCAGTAATATCAATGCTTCCCTTCTAAACCTGCTAATCAGATTCCAGGAAGCCACCAGTCCCTCCAAATTCTGCCTAGAGAACAAAGAGTAGCACAGACTTGCATTCAGTGCATTACCACCAATAGCAAATATTTCTTAATTTATAATAAGCTGTAACTTTAACCAGATGTTCTGGTAAGAGCATGCCAAAATGCATTTACACAACTTTTTAGCAGTAGTTTAGCATTAAAAGGTACACCTAAAACACCTCAAAAATCTCACACATTGTCATTTTGCTTTACTTTATTAAATATTCAAACTAACTGATATAAGCTATAAAACTAATTGACTCCAGAACCTTGTTGGTTTGTATCTAAAGAATGCAGAAAAAAATTAATCCTCCTGGGTGAGCTGAGTGCCACATCCTGAGAACCTGCAGTGGCTATTTATGATTTCTGTTTGATTAAAGGCAGCAACTCTGCTTCATTTAGTCAGCCTTCACTCATAGCAACTTCCCAACATCATCCATACAACATTGCATAACAAACCCCATCCCTGATGGTGCAAGTTTCAATTGATCCCTTTGGTAGCTCTTAAAAATTTTTTAAAAATAAAAAAAAAAAAAACAAAAAAGGAAGAAAAAAGGAGGGTGCGAGTGAGAGCGGTTGCAGGTGTGAGAAAGGAGTTTTTATTTAGTTCCCTTCTGCTCGGCAACTTTGTAATCCATTTGCCGCTCTCCTTTCCCATCTCTCACCCCTGCGCGTTGTTTAGTTGGAAACTGGGCTGCAAGAATGTGAAGAATGTAAACAGCCTTTTATTGTCCAAAAGGATGGGAGTGTGAAAGAAATGTGCGCCTTATCGCAGGGCTGCAGCTCGCTACTTCATTGCTATGATAAAGTGCTGGAGTAAAAAACATTACGCGACAAGCACAATCCAAAACCGGATTAGAATTTGACATAAGCTTCCTCAAAAACTAATCAATCACCTCACGCTGTAATACTAGACTCCAGTTCTTAAGGAGGGTGTTTAATCCCTTCAAGGTTTATTACACACTCCCTATTGACTACTTCGTGACAAACTTTCGCGTCCAAGACAGCTGGGGAAGAGAGGCAGAACTTTTGCAGCAGGAGGTATTTACGACAGTAACACTAAAACTCCCCCCCAAAACACCAAGTGCAGTTAAAATCTTTTCGAAATAAAAGTAAAGATGGCCAAACTCTTTTGCAAATACATTTTTTTCCCTCTTTATGACCTCTCCCGCCTCATGAACAGGAGCATCCATCCATTTGTTTCCTACTATCGAACGAGGCACTGGGCGGGCGTGGGAGAAGTTGAGCTCCTCGCCCGTCTCCGGCCGCACACCTCGCTCTGCCTCCCTCCCTTCAGAGCTCCGAATTTCGCACTCCGCATCTCACCTTGCCGCCACGTCAGTCCCCGCACTCCCCCACCGCATGCAGAGGAATATTCAGCATAACACCTGCGTGTCCCACAGTTTCTGATAAAAATTAAGGGAACACCTGGGGCGCGCTGCAGCAAGCCGAAACTAACAGGGGAGCTTCCCGAGCGCAGGTGACTCTACCTGCACACCCAGCCATAGCTTGCACGCGAAAAAAAAAAAAAAAAAAGGTCTTTAAAG
>VXBB01017310.1:533992-604190 GCA_013399915.1 Illadopsis cleaveri
AAGCCAGCAGAAAACTTTCCGGGAGCGGGCAGTCTCGGCGATGCTCGGCACAAACACACACACACACATCCCTCCCGTCCCTATTTTCCAGCTCCGCGGCGGCTCCCGGCGCATCCCGGCCCCCGGGGCCGCGCTGTGCTCGGGCACGCCAGAGTCCCGCATCCCCAAACGGGGCGAACAGAAACAAACCCCCTTTGTTAAAATAAAATAAGAAAAAAACCATAAAAATTTAAAAAAAAATAGAAAGAAAGAAGGAAAAAGAAAGAGAAAACCAAGAATATATGAGAGGCTGTGGGAGGCAGGTTTGGGGGGCTGCTCGGAACCNCAGCTGAGCCTGGGTGCGCCTCTGGGTGCCGCCCTGGGCTGCTAGGCCCCGCCGCTGAAGGGAAGCAAAGACAGGTGAAGAGACTCGACGGCCATCCCCCGGTCCTGGCTTTACAGGGTACTCCTGTCACAGCTCCTTTCATTGGGGCATCTGCCCCCCGGCACCCACAGGCGGCTGGGCAGCCGCGGTCCTTGTGGGGAAACCCGACGTGTTTGTCCTTCCCAGCTGTGGGCAGACATGACATGGTGGGACGGCCCGGAGACACTCAGACTGTCCCGGGGACACCGAACCTGTCCCGGGGACACCGAGCCCGTCCTGGGGACACCACACACCTGTCACCTGGGGCTGGTGTGCACTCCAGCGGCCACAGGCACAGCGTCATGTTCAAGTGGGCTCCGTGTGCAGGGCCGCGGGGTCTGGTAGTGGTGTCCGAGCTTGTGGGGAGCCCCGAGGGCTGCAGGAAGAACACCCAACGAAGCCACTGGGGTCAGATCCATTTAATAACACAATTTAATGAGTACTCGCCATATTAATTGTTGAGATAGCCGTGAGCAGGCTGAAGCAATTGTCCCTGTGTTTCTGAGCTGCAGGAGTGACAGCCGTGTAAAGTGGCAACCTCGAAAGGGGAAATAAAGTTTTGGGTGCAGGAGGCTGGGTGGAATGGTGACCCCAGCCAGGTGTGGCACACGTACCACACAAACAGCCTGGGCTGAAGCAGTGCCACCACAGCAGGTACACCTGTGTCAGGTCTGGCAGTGCCTGTGTTTGCTCATCAGCAATTCCATGATGTGGTATGTGAGCTCTCTGCCACCGGGCTGAAGTGCAAGTAATGGTTTCAGTTTCCAAACCCTGCCTGTCATTTGCAGATTACTTTCCTCTTAATTCTCAGCCTCATCTTCTTACTAGGTCTGTGTTCAGGTTACATTTTGACAGCCCTTGTACGTTCAACTGCTAAAATCCTTGCCAGTTGAAAGAGCTTTGCAATCCCTCTTGTGGCACTTGAGAGCAGCCATGATTTTACCAGATAGTGATTGTTGTTGTTTGGTTATATCCCACTGGTTCCCTTCCTAGCTCTGCTGCAAGGTGTCTTGTAAAAAGTATGGATGTGATTGAGCAATAAGTCACAATCACTCATTTGAGTTTAGACAAAAGGCTTTAGCTATAGCAAAACAATCTACATATAAAGGGAACAACTTAAAATTAGTTGATTTGCAGTAGATTCAAAGATTCAGGGAAAACTGGAATAGTGATGGTCACGGAGTCAATGAATAATAATGCCATTCATGTAGTTACTTCTTGTAGCAGTATTCAAAAGTTCTTTTTCATAGAATCGTAGACCCTTAGAATGATTTGTGTTGGAAGGGACCTTAAAGTTCATCTTGTTCCATCCCCTGCCTTGGACAGGGACACCTGCCACTATCCCAGGTTGCTCCAAGCCCCATCCAATTGGCCTTGAACACTTCCAGGGATGAGGCAGCCACATTTTCTCTGAGCAACCTGTGCCAGGCCCTCCCCACCCTCACAGGGAAGAATTTCTTCCTAATCTCTACTCTAACTTTGCTCTCTGTCAGTTTGAAGCCATTCCCCCTTGTCCTGTCACTCCATCCCTTGCCTGAAGTCCCTCTCCAGCTCTCTTGGAGCCCCTTTAGGCACTGGCAGGGGCCCTGAGGTCTCCCCAGAGCCTTTTCCAGACCACACACCCTCACCTCTCCCAGCCTGGCTCTAGAGCAGAGCTGCTCCAGTTCTCAGAGCATCTTTGTGACCTTCTCTGGGCTTGCTCCAACAGGTCCGTGTCCTTTTAGCTTGAGACCACAGAGCTGATGTGGTACTGAAGGTGAGATGTCACCAGAGTGGAAAGGGGCAGGATCTCCTCGCTTGACCTGCTGCCCACGCTGCTTTTGAGACAGCCCAGGAATCGGGAGAATTTCTGGGCTGTCAGAGCTCACTGCTGGCTCATGTTGAGCTTTACATCAACCTTCTCCTTGGGGATGCTTTCGATCATTTCTCCACCCACTTTGCACTTGGGATTGCCCCGACGTTATTTTAGTGCCACCATTTGACATCCGGTATAACGCAGGACGATCAGAACAAAACCCGTTAGGATTTACCCGTAGCAGAATTTAAATCCAAAAAAGTCGCGTGGATGTAAAACAACCAAACGCTGCTACGCGTGTGTTTAATAGTGACAAATGGAACTTTCGGTGGCGCCGAAATCGCGTTTTTTGCGCTCGATCGGGCGCCGTGTGGTGAATGGACACATCTCGGGCGCCCTCTGCCGCCCGCAGGCGGTACCGCGGCTCTGCCGGTGACGACTCGCTTTGTGCAGCGGCTCCAAAGGCTCCTAAGCCAGAATTGGGAAGGCTAAATTCGGATGAAGTACTTAGAGAGACCTCGTCTGTATTAAAAAAACCCCAAAAAACACAACAACAACAGAAAAAACCCCAAAAAACCCAAAAAAACCCCACAAAACAAAACCAAAAACAACTAACCCCACAAACAAACAAGACAAAAAAACCCNTTAGACCAGAGGGACATTAAGAAGTTGTTCTTCCTATGGAAAATACGTAAACAAATTTGCTGTTACAAAAACATGTTTTTTGTTTGTAGAAAATTCCTTGAAAAAGGAATTTCAAAAAACCAAACATCTCAGACACAAACCAGAACTACACCCCACAAAAACTTTAAAAAATAAAATTAAAAAAACCCCTACTCTCTATAAATTCAGGGAAAGCTCAATTTCTCTAATTGGCTTTTAATGGAACGATAGTGTTGAAACTGAAGTACGGCAGTTCTATCCAATTAAATACAAACAGTGTCGATTCAAATGACATTAGCTTTGTCACACAAGCTACCAGAAGCCGACCTGAAATCATACTTTTTCCGGATTAAGTAGCAGTAAATAATTGTAAAGCACTTTGAAGATGAGAAGCATGATGCACAGTAAGTGCTAAGTATTATTGTTATTTGCATTATTTGCCAGAAAAGTCACAGTAGTGCTGGCTAGGAAGAGAATGGAAGGCCTGTGCTTTGCATTCCTTTGCTTTGCTGTGTTAGCATGATCTTCAAACATCATTTAAATGGGGATGGGCAAATTTTCTGGTCTAATTTTAAGGCACAATAACTAATAGTTGGTTCATCTCAGGAAATAATGGTTGTATACTGCAGGAAATAATCCTAATCTCTCTGGAAATGGATTGATGAGCCAGCTGTGGAAAAAATAAACTAAGAGCTCAGGATCCTGCTAAAGCATCTTGGCTGCTACAAGGCAATGAAAAATACCTGATTAACAGATGATCTCTAATGCTTGTGCAAAAAGTCAGTAGTAATTTTTATTCCTTTATCAAGTAATTTATCTGCACAAACAAGTTTGATGCCTGTAGTTAGCATCAAACCAATCCATTTTCAACCTCAATTCAAGTCTCAAATGTCATTCCTCTGTGTTAATTCAAAGCACTGACATCAACTTTTACTTCTCTTAATCCCAAGACTCCTCACTCTGTTTCCAGCTCTGGGGAACAGTGGAGTGGAAAGAGCTGCCTGTGTCATTCAGTCCATCTCCCTTAACTGCACACAGTGAAATGTGGGTTTTTTTGGAAACTCTTCAAGATCTGCCTTTAAATTAGCTGGTTAGGAGTAGGGGAGTTTCATGCTCCAAAAATTCACACCTCTGGCATTTGAAAACCTCTTCCTAACCTCTAATTTTTAAATTTACTGTATTTGATAGCTGGATCCTTTTACAGTCAACTGCTCTATGTTAATGAGCTCTTTTTCCTAATTATAATGTGCAGCCCAGAAGTTTCATAAGGTACAGATTCCCTCTCAGATTTTATTAATCATGTGAGCCAGACAGTCTCTCTCAGGCAATAGCACTCCATTTCCTGTATTAGTCTAGTAAAACTTTTCTTTTATCTGTTCCCATTGGAATAAATCTATTTGTTTTTTTAATGTGGGTGAGCATTCAAATTTAGATGCTGGAGTCTTGTGGAACGTCATTAATGCTGAATTTATCTCTGTTGAAAAGAGTCTTTGATACGTGGTGTGACTGTATTTTTCTTGTCTAGAATGCATCCCCATTGTATTTTCTCTGGATTGTTCCAGTTGTTCCAATGTGTTATCCAGATCCTTCACACTACTGGGTGCCTGCTGTTTCTGTGTGAGCAGCATATTTCAATAGCAATGCTGGAATTGCTAATTAATATATCGAATAACTAATTAATTTATTGAATATCAGTGGTCCCAAAGATCAATCTTTGAAGAACCCTATTAGTTATTTCCTCCCAGATCTTGAACACAGTCTGTTAAACCAAACCTTACCCTATTCACAACTTTTTCCTGGTCACCCTCTCCAACCTATTTGTTTCCCTCCATGACATCCAATCATATTTTGAATGAAGTGCTGATAAATGACTCTATTTCTTTTGTCTATAAAATTAGTAACCTAATCAAAGGCAGGTAATTAAATATTTGTCATCCTAGAATAGTCTACCATTCTGAAAAAAACCCCCACCTTAAAACAAACCAAAACCCAGATTAATTTATTCTATTTCTCTGTGTTTCCAAGCCTTTTTTCTCCTCCTTCAGGTTGCTTTCAACAGCTTTGCATATTTCTAAAGCTCATACTTGCTGATACTGTGTTTCTCTTCATATTCTTAGGAATTAGATTTGCATTTGCTGTTCTACATTTATATCATTCCTGATTACACAGCTTTATTACTGATCTCCTCTCTCTGACTTGCAATTTCCCCTGTTGGTTATTTCAGAGCCCAGGAGTGAGAATTGTCCACTTCCACATCTCTGCTTGTCTGAGCACATTAGCCCTTGGAGTTCCATTTTACCCAGGGTGTTGCAACTTCCATTTTCTGCTGCCCTTTGATTAGTAATATTTGCCCTAAGATTCAGGATATTCATTCCCATTGAAAGCTTGAACAAGGAGATTAATTTGAGGGAGATTGATTTCCTTCCAAAGAGAGAATGCCTTGGGTTTTTTCCTTTCCATGTACTTTTGGGTGAGGCTGATGAGTCCTGGCTACTTTTTCATGTGATCTTTTATGCCTGTCAGTTTATTACACTTTCTGACCTCTAATAAATCCTTTGATTGTCAGTATTTTGCCTTATTTTGGTGGTCTGTGCTTATCTTTAAATGCTAAGATATCTTTTATCTTGATAGTCCCAACACACTCGGCACTGAGACATTAAGAATCCAAGTTAAACTTTCGAAGTTTATGAAGTATTTTAGAAATGTCAAAACAAGAAAATGGGAAAGATTTTGGAAGGTACATTAAAGAGAAGAAATAATGACGAGAATCTGCCTTCAAAGAAAATGGGTTGTCTGTAACGGGTTAAAGAGACCTATTGAATTAAATTGTTTTTAAAAGTCATACTAGCTAGAGTTATTGCAGAACTAAACATTCAAAGGAAGCAGTTACAGCATTTGAGGGCAGAGTGACTGCATTAACACCCTTGGGGGTTTTTTCCTGCCTTCAAAATTTTTAATATGTTTTGCTCATCAGAAATTGATACATTATTTAATCAGTTAATTTCTTGCAAAGGAACATTTTCTCATTTATAATGAACCCTCATGTGAGATTCATTTATGCTGTGGCTACCCTGTGTAATTTATCTCTAAGGTTCTAAGTCCTAAAATTGCTTTAGATTTAAGCTTTGGTTTTGTTTTCAAGGGTTTTTTGAGAATCTAATTTTTTAACTATTTCTTTTCCCATAGAATATGTATAAACCATAAACGTGTACCATGTGCTTTATATTTAACCAAACAGAAAAAAAGATGCAAATCTGCATTACGACAAAAATACTTGCTGTGTAATTCTATTAAAAAAAATTCCAGCTTTATAATATGGGAACACAACGCCCCAGAGCTGTGTTAAAATTTTGTCCATGATTTGAGAGATTAAATTTGCTGTTTCATTCTTTTAGTACTGAAAAAAAATACTGCTCAGCAGATGCTTTCAAATCCATTTCCCTTTCATTTTATTACATTTCTAAGTCAGAAACTTCATATAAAAAGGTACATTTTTTAATTGTCACCTTTCATATAAGGAGTGATAAGAAAATATCTGTATAAAACATGTACAGTTACTAAGATAAGATGAACTCTGGCTAGTTCTAAAAGACAACTCCAGTATAATATTTTTAATAGAGTTTCAGCAAGGTAGGGATATAAATAGCTTAAAGGGATGATAACATGCCCAAGTGAACTTTTTCAGAGAGAGAGAGAAACATATCACATTATGCCTTAAAGAGGCCCCATGTGGTTTTTAAACCCATCATTTTTCTGGCCAAATTGGCCAAAATAAGATTGTCTTTATTTACATAATTTCCAACATGAGTGATTGAATCACCAATGAAGACGTTGTGCTCTGCATCTCTTTTCACATTGTTTATCAGCAGATGTCAGATTGTGTTACTCTTTTTTTATTGTTCTAAATCTACCCAGGCTAGAGCACAGCACGTCCCGGTGGCCTTTGGTGCCTTGAGAGATAAAATTGCTCATAAAACATCCACAACGTGCCTTCTGTTATCAGAACAATTAGAGCAGGTTGACAAATGCACGAGCTCTTAGGTTAAATATATAATTGGTTATTTTTGAAAATTGACACAAATTCTTTATTTTCCTTATCGTCTTCCACAAAGCCAAAGCAATTATTCACAAGATGGTTTTGTATCCTAGAGAAACGGGGAATTTTTTGAGATTTCTTCATGTCAGGCCACTTTGAAGGAATTTGTGTTTCCCAGATGCTGCCTGTAATCTTGGCACCAGGAAGCTGAGGTGGAGAGTAAGCACAATTCCTTCCACCTTCCCTTTCAATTGTGGCCCAGGTGGGGTCAGAGCTGTTGGGGGAGAAGGGAATTACCTTTGGAAGGTTTGTTCAGAAGTGGGGAAACCAACACAAGCCTCTTTTTCTTTAGAATCCAGACCAGAACCACTGAGGAACGTGGAACTTGGAAGCAATGCTTTGACCCTCTGGAGTTACAGCTTCCCTCTAAAGATGAAGAGTGTGAGAAAGGCAAACTTTAGTTTCTGGCACAGTTATTTTGGAGAACTGGCAAAGCTGTTGCAAAGGTGCTCTGTTTGTTCAGCATTGGAATAAATCAGAGAGCCTCAGGAGTCTTCCCTGGAACAAGGTAGTTTATGTTGCTGTTTTTTGTTTTTCTTTTGCTGGGATATTTTTTAAAAGGTCTGTGATGTCTGGAGACCAGGTGCTTGAAAAAAATAATTAAGAAAAAGAAAAAAAGGTGGGTTTGAAGAAGCCTGGCTTGGAGAAATTGTTTTGGTTTTTTATGTGACCAGAAACTCAGGACAGGGGCATGAGTTTGCAGTTAAGTTTGCCATGTGTTCCAGTCAATGCTGTTTAGCTTTGCCTCTTGCTCTGAAACCCATCTCAAGAAGACCAGGATGTCTTAAAATGGTGCATTGAGACCAGTTGGATTATTTAAGGAGAGCAGCAGTGAATTTTGAGGGACCTGCTGAATTCCTGTATGAGGTAACGCCACAGTTTGTTCTGTGTTGACCTCAGACTTCACCATCCAGCTCAGGGCATGGATACCTGTATGAAAATTGTAATATAGCAGGGAAAATCACATAACCTTTGAGAGAACTGGAACAGAGCAAGTCTCCTCAGATCTGGAAAGTGTGGTAGAAATCAGCCTAGGCTGGCCATGAGAGTACTGGAGTCCAGAATTTCATCTTGGGGTATCATCAGTATCACCAGGCCTGGTGCTGCTGGACTGAACAGGAGACATCCTCCCTCTGCTCACGGGGAGACAAAGCTGCAAACTTGATGTGACTGGGGGATGAGGAACAGAGTGCTCCTGCTGGTGACTCGGAAGAGCTTGCCTTTCACTTGCAGCAGAAAGAGGCATATCTATGTCTTGTTGCATTCATTTTTATCCACTGAGTCTTTGACAAATCTATCACACTCTCATTTTTCTTGCAGAGATCTGTCAGTTTTTTATGGTTGTAAAACGAAGTTGAAAAGACCCATGAAAGCCTCTGCCGATTTTAAAAGTTCCAGAGTTATAGAAAGAAAGATTTGACAGATCAATTTTTCTTTTCTTTTGAGAGTGGAATCAGGAGGGAAGAAGACAAGAAAATATCTAGGTGGATGAGAAAAGCTAGGTTTCTCAAATCAGAAGACATTCACTTCAGAAGTGTTCCCAAAATTAAAACCTTAACAGACTTCTTTGATCTGATGGAGGCAAGTGCTACTGTAACTTTGCAACCAGCCAATGTCATCAATAAGGTAATGAATTAAGGAAAACAGGATTTATGGGATTAAGTAATTCATAAAAGATTGGGATTTTGTGCCATCACATAATTCCCTCCTTATTCTCACAACACATAAGGCACATTGTAGCCAGATTCAAATATCTAAGTGTAACGAGTAGAAATTTTCAATAGTGTTTTCAAAATTCATTATAGGAGTCAAAGCCATTGGTATAAACAGGTAGTGCTCTGTTCTTTCATCAGTAGTGATGCTCCAGTCATTTCAGGGCAATAGTGGACATAAATGTAGACAGGTGAGATCTGACATACACAGGCTTCTTCAAAGTTGTGTCCAAAAGCTTTGAAGTTACCAGGGATCCTCGTTTAGTAATTGCAATTTCCACATTTGTGGCAGTTTTCTAGAAACACTTACCATAGTTAATTTTCTATGACAACCAATATTCAGGATAAAATCGAAGTGCTTAACAGAATGGGTTTTGCAAGACAACCCTTATGTAAGGAGTAGATGGGTGTGCTGGGACATTAAAAAGAGATAAAATAGTTATAGTGAGGAGGCTTATGTCTGCTCTGTTGTCCAGAGCTTTATGGATTTCTTTTCAGGGGTCAAGAAGAATAGCTTGGATAATCTTGGGTTTGGGGGTTTTCTCACCTGAGATTTAGGTGGTGGTTCATGGTGGTGGTGGTTTGAGTGGGTCTTTTTTGCCCTCTGAAGGCTTTGGGTCTGGCGAGAGAATGAAGCGGAGTCTGCAAGGTCTTGTTTCTTGGTTTCTCACATTGTTTATTATTTCTTTTCTTACAAATTTCTCTGTGCTTGGCCAAGATGTTCACAGCAGCTGGGACACAGGGTGATCCCCTTACAAATTTCTCTGTGCTNCTGACAGGATAACATACTATTTATAAGTTGACTTACATTTACTGTGTTGGAATATTGGGACATTTTAAGAGCCTTCTATCTGAGAAAAGATGGAAAATACTTATTTAGCTGTTCAACTGAACAAAGCAGTGGGGTCATGCAGTTAGATGTGATTTCCTGGTAGGATATGGAAATTTCTTCATCTCACAAGAGAGACAGAGTGCCACACATAAGGTTGTTATATCCATGATGACTTTTTTGTTTCCTGTGCTTTTCCTGCAGTGTCACATCTGGCACATGTTGCCTGGGCTGTTTGCACACACCAAACTTTTCTTGCTGCTGCATTCCCAGAGTGTGCAGGCTCTTATCTGTGAGGGCTGGCAGTGCTTTATCCTGCTATTGCTCAGCAGGGCAGAGAGAGTTAGCTACTGCCTCTTCCCTTCCATTTGTGACTGCCTAATGAGACTCAAAATATGATCAGTCACTGTAGATCGTGTTCAGTATTAAAAGCAAATCACTGACTGTAGGCAGGAGGTCATTCAGCATTGCCACTAACAGCTTTTGATATTTCTGCATTAAAACCCAAACCAAGCATTATAGGCACTGAACCATCTGCAGGCCTAAGTAGGCTTATTGTTGCTTAACTTCTTAGTGCAAATGAAGAGGTCTGTTATGTACTTCTGTCTGCTTTTGTGTGAATCCTCTGCTGTTCTCACTGCTGTGTCAGAGTTGAATGAGATGCAAAGAGGTTCTTTTATTTTATTAAGTGTGTATTGCTGCCCTCTGCTCCCTCGCAGCAACGTGATCTGACAATAAAAGCAATGGCTCTTCATAAGAGAATGCCAATAGTTTTCCAGAATAGCCTGTTGTCCCTGTAACCCTCCTCCCAGTGGTTCAGCTGGCTGTGATCCAAGATCCAGCAATGTTTGTGCAGCCCCAGCTCAGACTTCTGAGAAACCTGCTGGTAGGAGCTGGAAAAGTCTACACAGAATAGACCTGTGCAAAGAAACAAGGTGAAACTGCAGAGATAAGGTTGGTGAGAAGGGCATAATTGGCAGCTCAAGGATTCGAAAGGAAAAAAAATGGAAAAATACATAGTTCTAAGAAACAAACAAGAGCTAAGATGGCAGCTCTGCAGCACCAAGGTTCAACCTGTCCCAAGGACAAACAGCGAAAAGCCTCCTCACATGATCTTCCTGGCTGGCAGATGCTGTTTGGAGCAGTCATCTGGAGTCATCTCTGGAGCAGAGAACTTCTCAAGGATTGGATTGGTAGCTCATTATTCCTAGCAATTGTTTTTGTGTATTGGACAGTAATGAACTGGTTTGTACTTTTATATGGTGTGTCCCCTGCTTCCCAAAACTCTTTGTGCCTGTTAGAAGGTGCCTAAAGTGAACCAGAGTGTGACTGTTATGTACCCAATAATTTGACTGCAGAGCAAGCTGCATCAAATCATGCCTTTGGTTTATCTAAGCTGATTTTCTCATGCCTCATCTTTTTTTCTCCTTTTAAATTCCTACTTCTCCTTCAAGATGAGACCAGGTTATAAAAAATAATCTTCAAACCTTTTGTGCTTTTGAAGCTCAGTGAAGACCACCACTGGCTTCTGCAGCTGTACTATCTTTTTGTAATCCAGGCCTGAGTTTTGAGATGTGGCTTCGTTTCCAAAGCATTGGTGACTGCAGGGAAAGCACAAGAGGGACAGATGCTGTATTTGGAACTTTTCTGGCAGTGTCAGAACTGAGAAGTTGTATTATAATCAGTTATAGTTTTGTAGGTACAGGAACTTGCATAAGGACAAGGGCTGCCTAATGCAGGCAGTGTCAGAAAACACATTATGAAGGACTGGCTGAAGCCTGAGACATTTTATTGAACTGTAAAATTATGAAGGCTTAAACAGAAGAGTGAAGTATTATTTTGTTCTTGATGGGGAGCAGCTCTAACCTTCTAGCTGTGGTAATGTTGGCTATACAGTGTAGGAAGTGTGAAGTGCATTTCCACCCCCAGCTCTGCCACACAAACCAGGTTTCCAACAATTTTCCAAAGTTAAATCTTGCCTGAGGTTTCTGTGTCTGTAACAGACTTCATCAGGACAACACTCAGTGCTGAGTCTGGTTGGATTGCTGAACTGAAGGTACTTCATTGCCAAAATCTTCCACTGATGGCATCTGGCACAGCTATGGAAGCTCACCCAGGGTGTGGTACATGATATATGTTATTAACCTAAACAAATTATAAGGGACCTGGAGCTAAAGGATGCTTATAAGTGAGCAGTCATATAATTTCTCTTGGGTGATAAAAACCCTAACTGAATACCAGCTTGTCTGACTAGAAATTAAGAGAAATTTTTTATGATACCAAATTTCTTTTGCTAGAGGTCTGAAGGAAAGCTGGGAGATACAGGCACAGCAGGCTGCCAGAGAGCATTTTGTCCCAGAAGGGTATCCAAGGCAAGACTAATTCCTTTCCAGACACAGACTCAGTCCAGAAAAGTGTTACATGCTGTAGCCTGAAAAAGCTGATTGCAAACACTAGAAGTTGCACATCCATATGAACATTGCCAAAATTAAATATATTCTTCCTATTCACACACTTCTCTAGAAATTCATTCTCTTTCTCATTTGGAGGTCCTATATTTCTGAATAGTGAGGTCAGAGGGTGAGAATGTGGCTCCTCATAAATTTTGATCTGTTGTTTTCTACCTTCATTTAGGTGCCAGTTAACCTAAACATTTGAAACTGTCTAGATCAGATATCATTACCTGCAACTCAATGGCTGTTCTTTTAGAGGGACACAGCACAATTATCTTATTGCCTCTGCTAAATTGTGCCTTAATTTCTTGCGTGTTTCTATGTCCAGAACTATTTCCCATGTGTGAATTTCCATTCAAATTTATGCCAAATTCTGCTTATTTTGATAGTATCATAGTTTGTCCATACAGCAAATATTGTTTATATATCAGTTTTATTATATAGATATATGTGTATATATCTATATAAATACCTATAATATTTATGTCATATATACAAATATACAGATACATTCCATTTACATATGGATATCTATGAAGGATCTGTTATGCTTCATCCACTCTGCTTTAACTCTACTCTTACACTTCTGCTGCATTAATTTTCTGTAACTTTGAGTGTAATCTTTGAATTTCTAACTCTACAGAAAAGCTCTGAACATTTCTGAAGGCAGATAAATTAGACTGGTTGGAGTGAAGAAGGTTTTACAATCTATTTGTGCTGAGCTATGTTCCAGCAGAGGTTAAACTGGGCTATAATGTGAGGAGGCAGAAAGCTGGCTTGTACCTTTAGGGACAGCTGGGGAATTCTGGCATGCCTGCTCATGCACTATTAGCACTATTTAAATATATAATGACATTAGATCCTGTTGCCCCTCTTTTAACCTTATCTTTGTTAAATGCTGCTTCAGAGAAGGTCCTTCCCTCCCCCCAGTGTTACTATATAAAATTTATTAAGATCTGAAGAAATAACAGGAGAAAACACCTGGAGAGAGAAGTCAGGGAGGAAATAGAGATTAATGGTAAGGTAATAAGGAAAAAGAGGTCATAAAAAAGAAATCAAAGGATGGGAAGAATATTTATCACAGGCATAAAGAATTGTGTTGTCAGTTGCCACGTTGCTTGTAAGGTGTGCTCAGAAACTGCAGAGCTGTAGTTGCAAGTAGGAAATATTGTGGCTGCATTAGGCCCTGGAGAAGTGGAAAATGTCCTGTGTTTCCCTGTATTTACAGTATTAGGTGGATGCAGGCTTTTTACTGCCATTCTTTGCCATAATTGATGCTATTTAAATTGTCATTACCTTGGGATCTTTAAATCCCATCATCATTTTACTCCATTAATACTGCTTAGCAATACAAAGGATTTTTGCAGCCTTCTTTGTAGTTCCTCTGTTGCAACTCAAAGCACACCGAATTTCAAAGGCATATTGAAATTTGGACTTTTTGAGATACTCTGTGACAATAATTGGATGAAAAAAAATCTCCATGGATGAGCAGCTGGTTTCAACTTCTGTTCCTTGACAGATGGACTTTTGGAGATTAAATAATCTGAGGAGCTGCCAGGGGGAGCTTGGGGGAACACATGCTCCTCCTGACAGACACTGGGAGTCCTGGGGCAGCAGGACTGGGTAGGGAGAGGTCCTGATCTGGGTGCCCAGAGCTCAGAGGCTTGAAGGAGCCTGTGGCTCAAGCACATGAGCACCCTCAGCAGCACAGGATTCACAGGCAGTGCTTCCATCAGTGCTGGGCACTCCAGCTCTCCTGCCTCTGGCATGGGAGCCATCTCACAGGCCCAAAGAAAATGGACTTGCTGCTTTAAAAACATCTATGAGCTCTCACATGTTGGAAGGCCCTTCTGAGGCCTTGTTTTATTAAGATCAATTGTGTGACATGTTGTAATTTAAAAGCACTTTGTTGTTTGACAAAAGGGTTTTCTTTCCCCACAGTGCTGAATCAGCTCCTACTTGCAATGAGGAAAAAGTGGAATTTTAGCTGCTTCTGAGGGACAGAATAAGGCTAATGAAATCATGTCAGGTAAGAAAAGCACAGCAGCAAACTAAAAGAGGTTCTTGTTTCTTTAGCATTTATTTTGAAATGACCAAGTAATTCTGGCTGTGGAACCAACACAACACAGGGGATGCATGAGCTGTTTGTGGATTCTTAGCACTTTTATAAAAATTTCAGAAAAGTACACTTTTAAGCATCTATATTGTCAGAAAGTGAAAGGGATATATCCAGGTAGGAGAGAGGAGGTTTCTATTCGCTGTGAAAACTCTGTTATAAATATACCCTGAGCTTCCTAACCTGAAAGAACCACATCACATAAATTGAAATAAGCCTTCCTTACAGAAATACACTTTTTTTTTTTAATATTGCCCACAGCATTTAATGTAATTACTTACTCAGAGAAGCAAACTGTAGATTGCAAGTGCAAATAGCTGTGTGCATTTTCTCAAGCCCATTTTGGTTTTTGGGAATGTAAAGAATTAGGAATTTAGAATGAATGAAATATGTACATGGCACTAAGTTGGGATTTGTTTCGATTTAAATCATCTTATGAAGACCAGTCGAGAAAAGAGTGAAATTTTAGAATTCATTATTTTAAATTTTGTTAGGTGTATACTCCTGGATACACTGCTGCATCCTTTTATACAGGTAAGAAAGAGAGAAAAAATAATATGTATGTGTGTGTATTGTTTGATAACAGTAAAGTACCGTGTGTAGCCAAGGACCGTGAAGAGTCAGGGATACAACAATTGGTTTTGTTGCTAGAACTGATGTCTTGAACTTCAGATACAGGGCTGGAATTCCAAATTTACAAACCTTTCTGAGTATCTGTACCAAGAGACTTTATCCAGATTATCTCTGCTTTGCAGAAATCTTTTAATTTCTGCTACACTTGTGTTTGGGAAAAAAAAAAATAAATTCTCAACCAAACACCAAACTAAGAATCAAGGAAAGCTTCACAGTTTGACTCAGGCCCTGAAGGATTTTGTAAGAGGCGTGACTGCAGTATTTTGCTGGGAAAGATATATAGGGATAGGGGTTTACAAAGACTCAACTGTTTCTGTCTGGGAGTGTTTCCCCTGTAAGAATTTTGGCAGAGTCTGTGCGCTAAGCAGCCACATGCTGCCATCTACTGACAACAGGCCTCTGTAACAAATAGTGTCACAGAATTCCATCACTTCTTTAAATTCATACACTGCAGGAGAAAACCCAGTAATTGAAATACAAAGTCGAACAAAACAAATAGAAAATTGTTTGGAGTAGAAAAAACTGTAATGAAAGTGGGTGAAACAAGTGCTATAAATTACAATTCTACACAACTCCTGTATATGGAGGATGTAAAACTTGTATTTCACCTGAGAGTAAACATATGGGAGAGAAGTAACAATTTTTTAATTGATAAGTTTCATGTCTGTCCCAACACACTGAAAACAAGAGAAATATTCTACATTTCCCTCAAGGAAGATACTTGAGATTGAGATAGTTCTACAATTGTGCAGCTAAAGGGGATGGTTGTGAGAACGTGTGCAGCGAACAGGACTTGGCATGAAAGAGATTCAGTGGGAAAAATGACATTTGTAATCCCCTCTGAACGTTTTTAACTTCTCATACTTGGATGACTAATGTGTCTTCCACCTTTAACTCTCTCTTGGCATCAGGTCTGTAAAGAATGAGGGCTTGCATAGATGATGTGCAGTCAGCNCGGTTGAGTAATGTGTCTTCCCACTTTTAACTCTCTCTTGGGACCAGGTCTGTAAGGAATGAGGGCTTGCATAGATGATGTGCAGTCAGCACATCATCTGGGGAGAACATGAAAGCAACAAGCAGTCTTCAGTGCTTTTAATGAATTGTTCTGAAAACTGTTTTTCAATGCATGACCTGTTTTGGTTTTCCAGGCTGCTGTACAAGATGCTAAGGCAGGGAGCAGGAGGGAAGATGCTGTGTTTCTATGAGCTTCCTGCTAATTTTTCCTAAATATTTTGTATGCGAGTGAAGAAATAGATGCACCTCTTCCTTCATTTCAATGAAAAAGGAACCTAAATAAAAATCCTGACAACTAGATGTTGACCAGAAAGTAAAATCATTCCGTTTATGATCACTCCTGCCATCTGCCATTGGAGAGCTGAAGTAGTTGCATTTGAAGAAGAGGAATCCCTCTCCAAACTGGTAAATGTGAAACAAGCACTTTCCTAAAACTGCTTAAAATCTCTGTGTTCAGATGAATATTTGTTGCCATGAAGGTCACATTCTGTCCTGTTTCTTGTTTGGGACATATCCGTTTTTGGAGCTTCCTATGCACATGTGAATGTATGTTTTTGAATGAATACATGCAATGCTGGCACAGATTCTCCTGAAATTTGAAACGGTGAATTTATTTGGTAACACTTATCATTCTGATCAGCGAGGAACACTGGCAAGCACTTTCATGTGTAACCTTCAGTGTTTTCTTCCCTATCTCAATCAGAATACTATTAGAAACACTTACTGTATTTTAGACAGGGGTAGATGATATCTGTGGTTGGATACAGGAGTAAATTCTTTGATGCAGATAAAAGATTAGGAGTAAGACTTGTAGGCTGACTTCTCTTTGATGCATGTTGGCTCCCTATTAATTTTTTTGGTGTTGTTTTACTATGCCAATACCTAGATTTTGTGACACTACTTTACAACTGGGTCTTGATAGTGTCCAGTATGTAGTCTGAGACCTGGGTGAAAGTTGGAGAATTGGAAACTGGACCTACAAGTGTTCAAAGTTTGGTTGAGGAAAGGCACAGCAGAAAGAGGAGCGGGATCTGCCTCTTCCTGTGTTTGTAAATGCTGCCAGCAAGGTTTGTAACCTTTGTGTAACCAGAATTGTTTAAATTCCTGACACTTCTGGCTGCCTGTAGATTACCAAATCACAGCAGTGATCTGGGAAAGGTGTTGGTTATGGAAGATTCCTCCCTTTTTGGTGGTTTCTCTTCCACCCTTGTTTAGCTAAAGGAGCACAACAATTCCTGAATGATATCCAGCTGCTTATCAAACTTCTCCATAGAAACTCAGCCCTGCTATGGTGGACCAGATATCCAAGGCTGTGTCCTGATTCAGTTTCAGAGTAGAATTGCACAGGATGTGTGGACTGGTCAGTAGGCAAACCTGGCTTCCATCCCAGTGGATTTCTCTGTGTATCTCTTTGGAGATATCTGAATAGGGGCAACCTGCTGCTCTCAGCAGAGATGCCTGCACTGCTGTGCCATAAAAAGACCAAGCAACAAAGAGTTCCTTTTGCCTGTCCACCCATTTGGCCCCTTGCTTTTCTTCCTGCTACAACCTGGAGTTCCCTATATAAAGTTTATCACTTTATTCAGACTTTGAGGGTGAGGACATATGAGTATCTTCCCTACTCTTTCTGGGTGAAGTCCAAAACTGGATGGCACCTGTTTTCTAGATCTGGATGGGCTGCAATCCAAGTTGATAGTTGATGGAAATGTCATGAACAGCTGATCTGGAAGCAGGGACTGTCAAAACACTCATGGCTTACAACCTTAAGCCCATTTTTAGCACCAAACAAATAACATTCAGTTATACTCAGCAACAGCAAACCTCCTGTTTTCTTTCTGTGATTTTGACTTGAAATTTTGTTGTGAACTGTATCAAATACTGTTGCTTTCAGATGCCAAATGCATGTACTGGTACAGTGATAAAATTAGGTCTTGATCTGAACCTGCCCTACACCTGAACTCAAGTCTGATTCAGACTATTTTGGATGAACAAAAATAGTAGGAGTTGGATTATAAAAAAGATGCAAGCTTGTTCTAAATTGACCTCTTACTGAAGAACATTCTGAAAGAAGTGAAACCCTATGCCCTGATTTTTATAAGTCTTGCTATAAAGGTACAGATCAGCCAAGCACAGAAACATACAAGGTTTTTCTGCTGTGCCCAGCCCTAAATAATTTCAATATGACTTTGTTCTGTATTAGAGCATGTGCTTTCTCATGCTACATTTTCCTCAACTTTTGTATGTGGCATCATGGGAAAATAAAAAGTATGAGAGATGCCATGGTGGTGAAAATTTTATAGAAGTGTTGCTATCTTGTCTGATTTTTATCAGAGCCTTTGGATATTGGACTGGTGGGCTTCTCTGGTAACAAGGCAACTCCTTGTAGTGCTAATCAGGTTTTAAGCTGAGAGTTTGGTTAAATTTATGGGGCAGAGTATTTTATTGATAGAAGAGCTTGCCAGACCTCTTTGGCAATGCTCTCTTTTCACTTAAAGACCTTGGTGTAAATCTTTTTAATGCTTCAGCTACAAAAAAAATCTGAAAGGATCTTTCCCCACTTCTTACCATTGCACTATCATCTGTGTAAATCATCTTGCTTACTCATTCTCTTAGCTACTTTAGATTGTTAGTCTTAATGACAGGACTGCAGTAAAAGTGGGGGAAAAAGTATTTTAAACTGTCATTAGTCTATAAAACTTTGATCATTTATAGTAAGTGGGAATTCATCTTGGACTTTTAAGAGAACAGAGAGGTCAGTCAGAGCATCCCTACTCAGTTGTGCACCTGTGTAATGAAGCACATCTCAAGGGAAAAATAGAGGATGGAAATGTAATTATTAAATGTTCTAAGACTTGGATACGGCTAATTTTTAATTTATAATATATGATGCAAGAGTAAGAACCAAGGGTTTTTCTCCTGGAACTTTTCCTGTACTTGAGATTTGCATATTTAGAGTTATTTTAGTGGCCCAAATTTTGCAGCAAATAATTTCAGAGTTATGATTGTTATCATTCAGCAGTTCCTGAAATGTAAATGCTGTGCTTATTGTAGTAGTGAAAAAGAACTTTTTGTTTTATATTCATTACTTGCATTTATGTTTAATATCTTTGACATCGTATGGGAAGCTCTTGCAGGGTGAATACGGGTGCAGTGCAGTGAAATCTTACAATAGCATTAACATTTTTCTAGTTAAATCTTTAGAAAAGCTTTTAGTGAGACAGCAAGTCTTTCCTGGACCTTGTACTATATTGACATGAACTTCAACCACAGCCTCTGTGTTTGCCAAGCTCTGCTGCTATTGATATGACCAGACCAAAGTATTCTAAAAAGAGATTTTTGCTGTAGTTTTTAAGATGTATCATTTGACAGGTTAAGAGTTGGTCACTTGAAATGCCAATACTTTATACATGAATCTCTTTGAACTTTCAGATGAATTTTGGATTACCTGAAAACATTTAAGTAGTGCTGAAGTGTGCAGGTCTCGTTCAATTAAAAGACTTTCAGAGTTCAAAGCACTGCATAAGTATTTAGGGACTTTTCTCTTAAAACTGAGTGGGGTATATTGTGTTCATTAATGAATATGAGTTGTTTTATGTGCTGAAGTATTGGGCTAGAAGTATGTGTCTTGATTTGCTGCTTTCTTTTCTTTTTAATACATATATTTTGTAGCAAATCTGTAGATTCTTTCCTGCCATTCTGTCAAGCATTACTCCAGTTCACTCTATGACTCCATTCCACTCTTTCCAAAATCCATTTAGACTGTTTACATTGTGCTTCAGCACAAAGAGATAATTGTTATAATCAGATGAAAATCTGATTATCCCTTTTAAATGAATAGAACATATAAAATACACTGTCATACCTGCTACAAAATGTTGATTTTGGGATGCTGCTGGACTTTGTGTAGCCATGTATTTGTGAAACAGTGCAGCATGAGACTCTGGTATTCTGCACTTTCATTTTGCTGTTCCTCTTACATAAAAATCAACAAGGTTTAACAGGAGTAACCATCCATGTAGAACAAAACAGCACGTGGATGATCTTCCTCAAACACTCACACAACTTTTGGGCAAATGCAGGCATTGTTTTGAGCAGAGCAGTACATGGTGTGCACTATGCTGAAGAACTTTGCCAGGTTTCTCTTTCCTGATCATTTATAGGTTGCACAAAAGACGTAAACACTGGGTAAATATCCTTTTTGAATCTCAACCTGGATTATGGATAATTATTTGAAGAATTGGAGCTCTGTTTACAATATATGCATTTCAAAGGTCTTGTTCCTAGTTTGCTTTATTTAGCATCCTCACAAATAGTATTTTATTATTGATTTTGTTCTTGTTGAACCTACAAGGTTCACTAGATGTACTGGAGGTGTCCTTCATACAATTTCATTTTCTTTTATTGTCTCCCCTAGGACATCATTATCCTTTGAATAAGCACAGAAAACTGTGTTCTCTTTCTCCCCTTTGAATTTATTCCATACTCTATTTCTATTTGAATGACAAGATTGGTCAGGGAATTCAGAATCAAGACTTTGTTTCACATTCTCTTCTTTGCCCAACTGTATTGGAACACGTATTATCCTCAAGGTATTTTAATAAGGTGAGGCAGGAATGCATCCTGACAAAACAGTAAGGCCATATGTGAGGGCTGGAATGCATCAGATCACAAAAAGGTGTGAAAATGTTCCTCAGCTCAAAAGAAATGGTTTGGAAAGGTTTGCAGATAGAATTGCTCTGTGAGGAGGAAGGATGTCAAAATTAGAATAAGATATCCACAAAGTAGGAGAAAACTCTTTTGAGGTTTATTCTTCTTGTGGATTCCTTATCCTTTTCTATCCTGTCTATCTTTGTGTGTAGTCTGAATCCTACTTTATTAAGAAAACTCTTTTAAAATGGAGTTATAATCCAGTGGCACAAGCAATTTCACTTCAGTCATGGGAAAGAGAACAAGAGAAAGTCTTCTTTCAGCTTGTTTATCTGAAAGGGATGGATAGTTTCTGCCATGGAGTCAGGAAAAAGAGATACTTGAATGGCACATTTACTACTGACCCCAAGATTTCAATGCATTTAAAAAAAGAAAGAAAGAAAGAAAATTAAAGCAGAAAACCCTTTAAATTAAAAAGCTGACCAGGAAGAACTTTTCATCTTCATTTTATTTGTTCTCTAAAGCTTTGACTGCTGGAAAGAGAAAAAGAAAAAATCCATATTTCATCTGGACTAGGAATGAAAGAGAAAATTGTCAGACCTTTCCAAAAAAAACAAACCAAAAGCAGGCTGAAAGGCATTCTCTTAGTGCAGGATGTCAGGGATGAGCCTTCATTGCAAGGATGCAAACAATAAATTGCAGAGTTGCTTGAAATTGGTGTATCAAATAAAAGCGGAGCCAGACCGTGCCATTGCAAAGGATATTTTCTTTAGTTTTAATTGTTTTTAATATAAACCAGGTTTACTCAGGTTTAATTGTTTGCTGCTAGTCCTGGTTTAAGCCATGAACTCTCATTCTGTTGGAAGCATCAGAGAAAGGTTTAAGTGGGAAGCACTTTTAGTAAAACTATTGCTGTTCCTGTGCTTTGGTATGGTGTCAAAGCCCTAATGTTTACTGCTTTATTATGCATTTGTGTTTGAACGAGCAGCTTAGTGAGGCTCCATCTGCTCCCTTCTGGTGGAGCCCAGGAGGATGTGAAGGATTGGGTTTCAGTGTTTGAAGAGTAGTAGATGACTCCAGTGCTGTGGCCAGCACTGCCTTCCCTCAGCCCATAGCTCTGCAGATGAACTGGCATTAGTGCAAGCATTTACAGCTGCACGTGGAATATTACAGAAAACACCAGGGCTCCGGCTTCCACTTGCATATGCTCATTTGCCTACAAATATGGGGAGAGTCTTGTTCTGGTTTTCTTTTTTCTTCTTTTTCTTTTTTATTTTTTTCCCTTTGTATTTTCTCTCTTGAGAAAATATACAAGTAAAAGCTCTTCTGGTCGTTGCACAGGACCATCCTTTTTATCTCCATGTATCTGCATTGTATCTGCATAATATCAAACCTTTCAAGGTGTGTTCTAAAGACTCACAAACTACTGAGGTCATACTTGTGAATTTGTAGTTCTCAAGTGACTCCATTCAACCTTTTAAAACACACACGGTTGTATTTTCTCTTTTCAAGCCTGAATTAGGTTTGTCAGAGAAATCATGCTATCAGACTTTATTAATGGTGACTGTTGGACATGTTCAAATTGAGAACATCAAGCTTTGCTTTCCCTTTGGGTTCAGTAACATCCATTCCTCAGTCTCATAGCAGTTTGATATCTTTACTCAGACCTTGAGTACGGTCATCTTGGTGAGTATTCACAGATTAACTTGGGTGTCTCAATCTAGAGCTATAAAGTGATGGTTATTTCCTTGTTCTCTTACATATTACTAAAGAATATTTCCATATTTTGCTGCAGACTCCTGTGTAATTTTTTATAGTTCTCACCATTTTCTCTTGGATCACATTTGATCCTGAGAAGGAGGCAGCTTTCTTTGCAGAAAGAAAGGTCTTTTTTTGTTTTTATTCCCCATAGCCTCTGCATATTTATAACACCATTCTGGGGTGGGTTTAGCTCCGTGTGAAACTCTTTTTTACCAGCTTTTAATCTTTACTTGAAACAGAGGTGCCAAGTATATTTTGAATTTAAACCCCTTTTAAACCTAAAAGATGGTTTTGGCCCACTAATAGGTAGTAGTTTCAAAAGGTTAAGCTGCCTGGAAAATGTGACAAGATGTACTCATAAAATTAGGGATGAATCCAGCCTGTATAAATTCAGGTTTTTGATGTACATTTTAAATGTACCACATCATGCAATTTTAAATCAGTCTTCTGTGCTGGCATCCAGAACTGGCGTAGAGGACAGGCAGCTGCTGAGTCCAGCTCTTGTTTGTACTCCTGCAACCTTTACAGAAATGTCATGGCTGGGCACAGGGTTTGGTGCCTTTGAAACAACTCTTCTTCCCCTGAAAGGAGGCATGAAGAATATCTCAAAATTAAGTGGATTTTCCCACTTTGGACCAGATCTTGGCATAACTGGTGTTGTGATACCGAGCTGAGTCTTCAGCCAGTCTGAAACATCACCTCAGTGTTGTCACCTTCATTGCACAAGCCCTGTGATGTTGGGGTGTCCTGGTTGCTACCAAGCCACTGATCCTCCACATGCTCCTTTCCTTCTGGCAGTTAATTCAGTTCTTCCTCGGTGAGGAGGGACACAGACCTCCCCTCCCTCTGTGCTCCTGAAGGAGAGGGCCACCAGCAGGGAATCAGGCTTGTTCCTAATGCACTGTAGTATGTGAGTGCTGGCTTTGAGGGTGAAACAGGAATTCCACCAACAGCCACCTAATTTCATCCTTTGGCTGACTTGGCTTTGTCTGATAACACAAGGAGAGGCAGCAAAGTGCAGTTTTGCAGTACCCTGGGATACAATCCAAGTTTGGATGGATTCTGTGTACTGCTGCAGGGAGCTGTCGAGCTGTTGTGCCATTGCTGGCTGTACTGTTTTGCTTGAGGATGTGCTCAGATCCTGTCTAAACAATAATTAAATTTCATTTGCAGGGGATGGCTGAAAGTGTGGAAAGAGAGATAAAATAATCAAGGACACGATTATTCACAAAATCAATAGAAATTCTAATAGTCTTGTAAAGTACCACTTCATTTCTTTCATAAAGCTGCTGGATTGTTCATATTTCATATTTTTCTCCTGTACAGGTCAATTAAATTTTAGGTAATTAAATACATTTTTTCACTCTCACTTGCCTTCAAAGGCTACTGCACATCACCAATTTCTATAAACTACACTTGCACAGGCTATTTTTAACTTCCCATGCTTGAACAAAGTGCCTGGCTGTTGACCTTTGCAGGGTCACACCTGTGCATATTACTGAGTAATAGCCAATTTGTTGTTCTGATCTGTGTTCTACATGTTTGATTAAACCTACAAGCTAATCTGAGTTAATTTTGTTTGAAGATAGAGAATTATTTTTGTTGGAAGATCAGGGAGGTTTGTGTTAATAAATCAGAAATTTTTGCTGGGAATCACAATTGCTGTGCTTGACAATTTAAAGAGGAAATATCACTATTCTATTATTTTGTGACTTTTTTAATACTAAAATTTATTTCAGAATTGCAGCACCTCCATATATATGAAAATCTAAAACAGTGAAGCTCTTAATTTAAAAATATTAAACCTTGATAATTTCAGTGCAGTATAACATTAAAATTTATCTCTGTGCATGTACTAATGACACCTAATTATCAGATACCTGCTGATATTGTCTTCATTCATTGAAAGTGAATGTCTAAATGGATTATATAATATATAAATATTTCCAGATCATCTATTCTACTATGAATTCATCTCTATCCACAGGTCTACTTGCCAGATAGAAACAGGCCCCAAAATAAAAATGTGTAATTGAATTTCTGCATTTTAATTATACATCCAATTATAAAATGCAGAATGATACAAAGCTTAACATGCAGAAATACATTTTTTTAATGAGCTATTAAGCATTGAGTTATTTAATGAAATGGTGGGGTATGAAGATGGGCAGAACACATAGTCCAACTAAGGCAATAGACTGCAACACTGCTGTTACTGTCAGTCATGGGTTTAAAATACTCCTCATCACAAGCTTTTCTGTCAGCAACCTTGAATTAAATTCCACAAAGCTCCTAATTAACACAGAAACATACAGTAGCCTCTTGGAACTGGAGATTTGTTACTGTATGAAGGATTTGCTAAATCTTGCATTGATTTTGTTTAGAGATGAGCACCTAAAGTAAGAGCTGCAAGTTAGTGTGTGTATTATGGTTGCTCATATTATGCTGCCTGCATTAAAATGATTTATTTTGGCAGTGTCAAAGCAAAAAAACCAACAAGCCCTCACAAAACCGGATGATTTCTTTTTGCTAGATTCTGAACAACAATCCAAGAGCCATCTGCAGAGGGCTCAGGCACCTCAGAATATTGAATGCTTCAATTTCCTCTCTGTTACTACATCACAGTGCTCAAGGCCACTTCAGTGCCTATTTGTCATGCTTGTGAGCACCTGAAATCTGATTTTTCTTACTCACCGTGCAGCCTCCACAAACACCAATATAGAAAGATCCATAATGGGATTGGAAAGTTTAGTGAACACGACACTTAATCAGTGCCATGAAATTTGTTTTAGCTATACTTTCATATACAATCAGAACAAGAGGTACTATTTTAATTTTCCAAGGTGACACAGAGTTATTAGAAACCTATCCTTACATATTGAGGCAAAGTGGGCTGTAGGTTTCATTTCTTCCTAAAGTAGGAGCATAATGGAGTACCAGTCCTGAAAAAAGATTGGGATTGGGACATTATCTGGTATAATACTCCAATTCTGCTTGGTAGTTGACTTGACAGGGATTCATGAGGAAGCTCAAACCATGTACCAGATGTCATCAAGTAGCCAAACAGAAGGGAGTTTTGTTATTTTCCTTGGTCAGCACTGAGATTTTCCTTTCAGGCTCCTGAGCTCTCCCCTTCCCTCCCAGGCCTATGTGTGGCTCAGCTGCTCTGCTGACATTTGGTTGTGGAGCAGCAGTTGTGTGTTGGGGACCAGCTCAGTGGAAATTGCAGAATGTGCTGTTTCCAGCTAAGTTACTGAAATGTGCATTTCAATTCTATGACTTGGGAGTGGAAAAAGGAACAAACACACTGAGCAGAGCTTCTTTCCCAGCTCCTCCTCCCTGTGCATGGCTGGTCTTGTTCAGCAGGGATGGAGAAGGATACTCTGTCTGGGTCTTTGTGGAAGTAAGCTGGTAGCAAACACATATTCTGTTCATCAATTCTTAGCTGATGTCCACCCCTTCAAATAATTCTGCATTATTTTGATCATTTTCTCAATTTGGAATATACAAGGATGGTCCCTCTGTTCCTGCTCCTTTCCACACTGGTCAGTTCTTGTGTGGTTCAGGTAATGGTTGATCTGGAAGTACATGCACAGAAGGGAGTGTGTGTGTGTGTAGATGTTGATCTTTGTATGCATTGTGATTTTTATTCAGCATCTGAATCCTAGCAAATTTCCCCCCCTAAAGCCTTAGTTTCATTTTCAAAGACCCAAATCTTGTTGAAAATCAGATGAGTTTGGATATTGAGAGGTAAGTTCCAGCAATTCCTGACAGTACAGTTTTAGAAGGTATTGTCTTTGCCTGTGGCAGAGTAAGGGACTAGCAGAGCTGGCAAAAGGAACCAGAGCCTTACCCACCAGAACCAACTGTCCAATGCATTCTTTGAAACTGCTTCTCATATATTTTAAGCTGTTTGCTCAGTCCAGGTGCAGTGGTACCTACAAAATTTGATCTGTTTCTGCTGGTACAGACAGAAACTTTCAGCAGATGGAGGTAGTGAGCAACAAATTCTGAATCAGTGGTTCAGCAATTTCCCAACCTTGTATTTTTAACAGCTTTAACAACTTTCTTTTTTTTTTTTTTTTCTTTTTTTCTTTTTCTTTTTCTTTTTTCTTTTTTCTTTTTTCTTTTTTTTTTTTAATTTTTGGCATCTGTTAAACTGTTTGTGAAAGAGAAGCAGATCTGGAGGGTAATGGAGTGAAATTATTAGCCTTTTAGAATCAGATGATAATTAAGCCAATATGAGAAGATCACTAACTGTAAATAATGCCAGTGAAAATAAATTCACTAATTCTTATTTACATTATGGAGACTTTTGGACCCCTTTGCACTGCTTGAGGCCATAAGATCTCTAAAGTCCATAATGGAAAAGAGAATAGGCCTTTTAAATTGTTTTAATTAAGCAGTTTAACCATCTTAATTAAAGCATTTCAAGACCAGCGGTGTTTTCCTAACGGTAGCGATATTTCAAGTAATTTTTTCTGTGTATTTCCCATCCTGGGGAAAGCTGGACCAGTTGAGGAGAAGCAAACCCATGAAGATGGCAGAGAGAAACAATTCCTGCAGAGAAGAGGATGTGCTCATTTGCAATCCGTTGGTGACAGCTGCCATGTGCCAAAGGATTGTCTGGTGTGATGGAGGACACGGCAATGTTGCGGCATTTACTGGAATGCAGAGGCTCCCCATAACGTACATTTTGTTTCTGCTCCATCTCATTGCAGAGGCTAAAATAAGCACTAACATGTTTTATGTAGCAGAAAAGTGATCTTTGATGTTCCTCCTGCCTCTGGCTGGTTTCAGCTCTGTTTTGTGCGGCGCAGGAATGTTGTGGGTTGCTGCTGTTGTCCATTTCTCTTTGGGTCTGTCTTGCTGGCCACTGCTTGTGCTTCAGTGGGCCTGACCTATGCTTGGCTGCTCCAGGGTTGGTGTTTCACACTGCTGTAGATACTGAGAGTTCCAGAGACTGCCTCTTACATCAGCCACAAACTCTCACTTACACTGTTATCTTTCACAGCACCTGTTATTAAAGCCTGTCTTTTCCACTCAGGTTTTCTTTGAGCAGTGTGGCAAATAAAAACAATCGGTTGCAGTGGTAACAAAACAACACACAGTAGGGCCTTGCTCCCTGCAGCCTGGTGCCTGTTTCCCATGGATATATCTTGAATCACTTTGTTATACCTCTTAGCACAATGCTGAAACTTCTATTGTGCATTTCTGACACTCTAATTGTTGTATATGCATGTATTTAGCATATTCTCAGGCTCCACTCACTAGCAACACCTCAGGTTCTTTAAATATTACCCTTGAAAACTCCAGGATCTCATAACTTCTTTTTATACTGCTGCTGTTGTCTTTGGGAGGCATTTATTAATTAATAAGATACAGATATCCTCTTTCACTGTTACCTAGTTTGGCATTCACCATGTCAAGTCCTTCTCCATCATTTGATTTGCACAGACACAGTAGTTAAGACAGTGTACTTCTCTACTTGTAATATTCTTCTAAGTTAACAACTTCTAACAGATTTTCCACCCAGCCAGATGTTTCAGACCAAATTCAGGGAAGTTCTAATAATCATATAAAATATTGTCAAAAGGAATCTTGGCAAAATTTGCATCCAGTGTGGGGTTTGCTTTTCTGGCAGAGGCTTGTCATGTCTGTGATATGCAAGACCTCAAAAATAATTTTCCGCTTGTCATTTTCCGTCATATGTTTGTGTGGTGCATTATTGCTGCCAGGTGTGGCACTACCAACATTTCTACATTGAAACACATCTTTTTAAGAACATTTCTTGGTTTATTTTTCTATGAGTTAATCCCTGATTCTAATCAGCCCTCCAAAATTGTCACCTGTAAATTTAACCATTGTCCAAACAAATAATTAGAAACTCTTAACTAATTCAGACCTGGGAAGTCCTTCAAGACCTTCTGAGTCTTGATGGTCCTTCTGAGAAACAGACCCCTGCCTCTGACTGTTTCTATTTTTGGAAATCCCTTTTATAGGCCTGTTGAGTTTCTGCTTTCTCCAGGAATCTTTTTTGCTCCTCTCTTGATATGCATACCTAGATGCCCCTCATCTTGTCTGGCATAATAAATCCCAGCACTGACCAAAAGTATGGGTTTTTCCTGGGAAGTCCTTGCATTTTTCTTTTTATTCTATTCTACAAACTTTCTTTTCAGAGAGCCCTAAGGTCATAATTTCATAAAATCACAGGGAAATTAGATTGAAAAGGATCTTTTGAGTTATTTGATACATCTTCCATTTTCAAAGCAAGGCTGACTTCAAAGTTAGACCCAACTGGGCCCTCACTCTGTCAAGTTCTGAGGCACTCCAAGGAAGAGGCTTCCACAGCCTCCCTGGGTGACCTGTTCCAGTGCTTAACCGTGCTTGTGGTGAGAAGCTTTCTTCCTTAAGTAAAAGAAAATAAAGATTCAATTATTGCGACTTGTGATTTTTGCTGCTTGTGCTTTCATTGTGTGTCCCTTGGGAAAGCATGGCTCTACCATCCCACGCAGCTGTTGTGAGACTGTTTTTGGACTTGCACCTTCTTGGCTTTCTTGTCTCTGTTTTAACCACCTCTCTTCCCACAGCCTGTCCTGGGTGTCTTGTGTTCCAATCCTCTTACTGTCTCAGTGGCTCTCCGTGGTGATTATTGTTGCTAAAGTCACCTTTGTTTCTAATATAAAGGATTAGTTTGAAACTATAGAGTGAAATAATCCTCCCACCCTTTATTTTTTACTGTTTGATAAAGATATTATCCTTCTCTCATCCTGCATCTTTTCACTTGATATAGAGTTGGTATTTTAGATTAAAATGAGCTCTGAGAGTTCATGTTTTCTCTACTTATTTGTTTGGAGACTTCATTTTGCTGCTTTTCACACTGAAGGTGTTATTTCCCCAGGAAAACTGAGCTTCATGGCACCCTTTCAGGATAGAGCACAGCTGTCTGATCTTATCTGGGCCTGACAGATGCCCACCCTTCCCACCAAGCTCCACTGTCTTATTGAAAGAATTACCTGTTTCTGCAATCTTTGCATTTAAAAATGATCTGCATACATATGCTTGGAAAGTAGGGTTTATTTTAATAATGTGAAGGAAATACAATAAGATGTTGGAGAGAGATGCCATAACAAGTGGAATTACTTTTATCACTTCCTTGTTCCATCACCCATTTCAGTGTAATTGTCTTATTTGTATTGGTTTCTCCTTTGGAAGAACACATAGCAATTTCCAAATGTTTAATTAAAACCTCACAACACCACTGTGATGTGAAGGTGGTAAATGAAAGAGAGGAGATAAGGCCTTCCTAAAGCAACTTTTGTCTTAAGTGTTTTGTTACATTTTATCTGTCACCAAAACAGGGATCACTTTCTTTGGTGCACTATAGTTTACTTGTATCAAGATGTCAAATCCTTGCAAAGAGGGAGATTTCTTGGCATCACAGGGAATATCTTCTGTGGTGGGCTACTGGTTACTCTTCTTTATTCATCCATGCCTTCTCTTTCTCCTTCCTTTTCTGAGGAAGCCTGTGTTCCTTGCTGTACAGCGTCAAAAGTGGGATGAATCTTCAAGGTTTCTAAGATTTTGTATTATGTTGTAACAGCTAAAGGATTCCACTTGAAATAAGAACCTGGGCTGCCTGGATATGAATGTATATTCAAATTTTGAGAAAGTTTTTGAAGAAATACATCCAGAGCAGCCAGTTTAGTTCTTCTCACTATTAAGAAATGGCTTTTTCCCCCTAAGCTTTCATGAAATTCTATGGTATTTTTTATCCCAGTAATAATTTTCATTTCTTCCCCCACATTCCTCATGTTGATTCATTAGAAACATTTTTCTTCAACCTTCACAGGATTCCTGTTTTAAGAGATCTTCCAGATCTCCATCCTTTGTAGCATGCTGTCTATTTTAGCTAATTTTATATAAATTCTTTCTCCTCACCTTGTATTATCCCGTAGCTCTTCCTATTAATCAAGATGTCATTCTCTGTTTTTGAAGGTGTTATTTAGGCAGTCACTTTAGGTTTTATGTAAATGTTGGTGATATTCTCTCAGTGCAGTGTCAACAGTCTCACAGTTCAACAGGCCAAAGCACAGAAACATGGCAGGGACTGCTCACACTCTGTGCTCTTTTGCTTGTCTGCCCTGATGAATCAACCTCTTCCTTTCTTCTCCCTCCATTTTGCTCCATCCTTTCCCTCCCTCCATCTCCTCCTGTGTTTGGCACTTAGGATATTGTACAGGCCCTGAGCAGAGGAGTTCACTTTTCATTTTCCCAAGCTTTCCACCCTCTTCCCTTCTCTCCTGCCAGTGCACACACATTGTGCATTCATACATGTCTGTATGCTGCTGAAATCTTGGAGAGATAGATTTGCAAAAAGTAAAGAAAAATATTAAATAATTGTATCTTGAGAGGGCTATAGAAGAGAACTTCCATCTTAGTCTTTGTAGTTTATTGTTTAAATTAGTAACAAAAATACTGTTTATTTTAGCAAATACAATCACATTTTGCAAACGAATACAGATTTCTGTAAAGAAGCAGATTTTTCATGAAAGGAAGCTTCTGTTTTGCAGAACAGAAGTGAAAATAGAAGCTAACATATGAAGCTGTTTTGACTTACATTATGATTAATTCATAAATAACCAAGAACTATGTTCAAATGCTTCTTTAAACTTAACCAGTAAAATCAAACAACATGATTTATTCACTTTGCTTGGTGCTGTTTTTATACATGATGTAGCAGGCTAAGTACAATGATTTATACAAAGTACTATGCTTGGATTATTTTAACAATAATTTAATAGGATCTGAGACCAAATGGTGTATATCTCACTGTTTCTGCTTTATTCATGCATCATATAAATTGAATAGCCAAGTGTTTACTGGAAAACAAAGCTGAGATTGACATCAGGCCTGCCTCTGTTCATACATACAGAACAGAATGCACTCTCAAATAAGTCAAACATCCAATGTCTGCAGAACAAGAGGCTGTTTGGCACCTCTGGAAAAACTCACATCATTCCAATGCCTCACCATCAAGTGAGGTACTTGCTCTCAGATACCCTCAAGATTGTGACTTGTGTATTTGTGCATGCCATGAATGACGCTGCTCCATGATTAAAAAAATAGGACTGATAAGACACACAAGCTCATACAGTAAAAACTCAGTAAAACACCGAATGATGATGAGCTCTTTATATGTGCAATCTGAGCCCTCAATTCATCTGTGTCTCCAGAAATTAAATTCCTTTGCCCTTGATTTATGGAAAACCCATTACAGAGTAACAGCTCAATCCTGTATCTTTTTTTTTTTTTTTTTTTTTTTTTTTTTTTTTTTTTTTTTTTTTTTTTTTTTTTTTTTTTTTTTTTTTTTTTTTTTTTTTTTTTTTTTTTTTTTTTTNTTAGAGGAGTTTTACATTACAAATAAATTTCAGCAAAATGAAGTGTTTGTCCCCAATTTTCCTCATTTAAATACATAGAATTACACATACATAAATATTCCTCAGAGAAATCATTATTATAATTGCTTTGGATAGACATTATCTGTCTATACCATAAATATTTGAGCCACAGAGCTCTGGGGTCTAATTTCTGCCACGATCAATCAGTGTTACTGAAATTCCTGTATTATGTAGTATAATTGAAACCCTGAGAAAATCTTCAAGCCCAGTTGAATTCAACAGTTTATCCTGAGTAAAGAGAGAAGAATTCAATGTTACACTGAGCAACATTAAACTGAAGACAAGGCTAGGTTGTTAGGGTCTGCTCCTGCTTTTGTCATTGAAAAGCATTTTGTATAAACCCTTTACAAAACTAGGGAGATAAAATCCCATTTAAAAGGAGAACACCAAATTCCTATAGGATTGTAGAAATTCATGAGAGTTTCAAGTTATGACATTTCAGCTCATATTTTGGTACAAAAGTGGACCTCACATTTTGTACTCATTTCCTTTAATAACTGAATATAAAGATATCTTATTAAATCTAAATATACTTAATTTGCCGAGAGCTACACTAAAACCTCTTAAAACTGTGATAAAATCACAGCATTTTGAAAACCTGAAATAAATAATTTTATTGTCTTTCTTACAAATTTCAAAGTTCAGAGCATACTCAACGCAAAATTTTCATAAAATTGTTTGAAAAACTGCATTATGTTTTGCCATTTTAGGGTATCATATGAAATGATACAGCTAAATGAATAAATTAATGTTAATTGTCTATAAAGAGGTCAGATGCTGTGGTTTAATGTGTTATAAGAATGTAGGGCCTAACTGTAAGATCATCTTTAATTGTAGAGAAAATAACTTCTTAAAAGATAATTTTTTTCAAATTGATTAAAAAAAATCCAGGAAGATATGTTTGTAGAACTCTATATCCACACACAGAGGCCGACACAACACAAAAATTAAAAAACACTTTGTACAAAGCTGTCAAGAGTTCCAGCTTCACAAATCAGTGCCAAAGCAAACAAAGACCATGATCTGGCAGCAATTGAAAATTCCCCATTAAAAAATGATTAATGGTAGAAACCTTCTAAAAACAAAATATTCCTCTCAATCCTGGAAAACACAGCCTGTAGCTTTTAATAACTGAAGAGGTGATGTGGAATCACTGGGACTTTGCTTGGGTATTTTTCTTTGTTAAAATTTAAAGGAAGAGCTCATTGCATTTCTGTAGGTAGAGCAGGTTTTTCCTCATTGTGCTGCAGAAGAAGTGGCCAGAGTGTGTTGGGCAAGGGAGAAGGGAAACTAAAAAATGAAGTTGTAGAGGAGTACACCATGACCTTGCTCTTGCCAAGTCCTTCACAGTGACCGCCAGAATTGGCTTTGCACTTATGTAGGGCAAGAAGAGAAAAGAAAGTGAACAACACTGTGCTGCTTCTTCAGCCCTCACATTTGGCCAGAGCAGCAAGGCTGGCCAGGAGCACTGCAAAGATGGCATCAGGGGAGGAAAAAGGAGACAAGTTTTCCTTGCAGCAAGTGGAGTGGTACAGTCACCAAGCTCTTAAAGACTATAGAGTGCCTCCCAAAGTAACAAGTTAAGATTAATTAAATCCTAATGGATTGTATTATAAATAGCTATAAAAAACATTGCAAAATTAACCTCTGTGTTTCTTAGGATCCAGCACTACTGGGGTTTAAGATTTTAGCCTGCTGCTTCACTGATGTCCAAATCTGAAAATAAAAATTGCTTATTTGGCTTTTAGAGTTACTTCTGAAAAAAAAATATACAAGTTAGCCAACTGAGGGGAGAAAAACAACTTCAGTGATGTACAGGGCACAGTTATGGAACGACCTGGGTGATGGGTAAAAGCCCTTGGGAAACCCTCGGTGCCAGACAGATTTAGGAGTATCCCGTGCTATTTAAAGGGCTGGCACGACTGGCGGTGTTAATAAGAAAAGAGCATCGCTTACACTGCACTTCTCCCCTTTCATCTCCTGTCCCGTGCTGCTGCGCCTGTGCACAGCCAACGGGGCTGCTTTCGCTGGAAGTTTTCCGACTTTCTGTGAACACCTCAAAATAATCTTCCAGCGTCGTTGAGACCTCTCAAGCATGTCAGCTGTCGGCATCAGCCCCTGTCCCCAAGGACTGGCGTGCAGCTGGAGGAGTGGGCGGCGGCGCTGCGTGCAGCCCGGCCTGGGCTGGAGGCGTAGGGCACGGCGTGTTCGTGACAGCTTCCCCTGACAGGGGACACTGTGTGTTTGGAAGTTCAAGTTTCATCATGCGACACAGGTTTAGGAGGCATCAGGATCAGGGCTTGGCTGCTGAGGTTTAACATTTCTCTCGCTAAAATAGCTGCCGCGCCAGGTGCAACCGTCTCAACAGAGGCAGTGAATTTCATTTGCAAAACACCCTGAAGAAACCCCTCACGGTATGAAACAAAGTGCAGAAGCTTAAAAAGTAACTCTTTTAGGACTGTTCTATCTAAATGTAAACATGCATCACGCGTGAGGCGATGTTACCCAGAGCAGTGGTACAGTCAGAGCAGGAGCCGTGCGAGACCCTCAGCCTGTTCAGAGTCCGGTTACGGCCGGACCAGGTGATAGTTTCTCTCTTTCTCGGTGCTGTTCGATGGATAAAAGCGCAGGTTAGGAGGCACCAAGGACAGCACTGAACCCATGGCTGGTTCAATCCCAAACCTGCGGGGGATACCCATAACCACCCTCCCCATCAAAGATCTCTAAGAGCGCGGTCCGGAAGCCCGGCCCTTACCCGCTGCCGCTGGTCGCTGAGGCAGAAGGTGCAGATGGACCGAGGCGCGGAGGCACCTGGTGGCGAGCAGGGCTGCGAGGGCTGAGCGGGCTGCGGGCAGGGCTGCGGGGGCTGAGCGGGCTGCGGGCAGGGCTGCGGGCAGGGCTGTGAGCAGGGCTGCGGGCAGGGCTGCGGGCAGGGCTGTGAGCAGGGCTGCGGGCAGGGCTGCGGACCGGGCTGCGGGCAGGGCTGCTCGGCTGCCGCCGCCTCGTCCTGCCGGCGCTGCTGCAGCAGCAGCACGTTGGCCAGNCGCTCCCGCATCCCCCGGTGTGACCGATCCTTGGCTCCTCGTGGAGTGGACAATGCTCTGCACTTTTTACCCATTCTGCGCCCCCGTGTTCCATGTCTGTTCCAGCCGTGTGTATGCGTGCGTGTGTTTATGTGTGTCACAGGATCATTCAGGCTGGAAANACCGGGCTGCGGGCAGGGCTGCTCGGCTGCCGCCGCCTCGTCCTGCCGGCGCTGCTGCAGCAGCAGCACGTTGGCCAGGTGCGAGACGTAGCTGGACGCCAGGCGCAGCGTCTCCACCTTGGAGAGGCGGCGGTCGGNCCGTGTGTATGCGTGCGTGTGTTTATGTGTGTCACAGGATCATTCAGGCTGGAAAAGACCTCAGAGATCATTGAGTCCGACCTTTGACCGGTTGACAAGTTGATGACCTTGTCAACTGAGCCATAGCATTGAATGTCATGTCCAGCTGTTTCCACCTGAACACCTCCAGGGGTGATGATTCCACCACCCTCCTGGGCAGCCCCTTCCAATGCTTGACAGCCCTTCATGTGATGAAATTCTTCCTGATGTCCAGTCTGAACCTGGAGGCTGTGTCCTCTTGTCCCTTCACTAGTTGCCTTGGAGAAGAGGCTGACCCTCACCTGGCTACAACATCCTTTGAGGTTATATTTTGGCTGGAGTGGGCTAATGGATGGAGGTGGATTTCATCACCTTCCCCAGGCAGCACTAGACACACATACAAATCCAATTTCTCATTCTGTTCAGAATGAGTGTCTGCCTCAATCATTTACTTATTAAAAGGTCATCATAAGCACTAATTGATTACACCTCTTTTCTTCATAAAAATTTGACATCCTGCCTGAGCTCAGAGACTCAGGAAAGGTCATGGCAGAGGTTTACTCAAATGAATCATCTCTACCTGATTAAGCAGCCTTGACTGACTCTCCTTCTGTGGTCCTGGAAGGTTATTTGTGGTGGCCTAAATAGGAATCCTTCTTCCCAAATCAGGGCTGGATTAGCAGTCATGTCTCTCTAATCATGGGGTACACAGCAAGGGCAGACAGCTGCTAGACATGTTTGGCTGGGACTCGTGCCCTCTCAAAATACAGCTGGTACCAACAGGCAGAGCTGCATCTCTGCAGTACATTCTTCTGCTGGGATGGCAAAGTGCTGGTTTATGTTGGTTGCACTTTCTGTTTGGGGTGCAGAGGAAGTCATAGGAAAAAATGGACAAAGAGCTCTGTCAGCCAGTTGCAGCAGTATCCTACCTTGGCCTTTTAATGAGCAACACTTCTTTCATGTGATTTTCCTTTATATTACTTGGGAGAAAGAGGGGGAAAGCCTTCTGATTTCGCGTTGGATGATGTTTTGGAGATTTTTGTGATTTCTATAACAAAATATTGCTACAATAAAATTAGCTTGAGGTTGAGGTGTTTGATAGCAAAGGCTGAAGAAATTAAAGGGTGGGTGGGCAGGTGTGTGCCATGCTGTTGATCCAAAGGAATTCCTTTGGGGTGACAGCAGGATGTGTCCCTTTATCATCAGATGCTGGGGAAAACTGTGCTCAAAGTCATGCAGTTTTCCTAAAGTTTGTGAATATAACCTTATCCTACTTTCACAGTAGGATATTCTGTCTGCTTAACCATTCAAAAAGTAAATGATCTAGAAAGTTCTGGAGTTGAATTTCAGTCCTTAGAAGTGCTTCTTTTTTGAAGTCTCCAAGTAAGCCTGCTCTGTCCTCCATGCAGGTTTCTTCCTTTTTGCCACCTCCAATGTTTCTAGAACGAAATTCCTGATCAAAGTCAATAAAAAAGGTCCCATTGACTTTAATGGAGGCAGGATTTCACCCTTGATATGTTCTGGTAGCTGAGCAGTGGAGATAATTGATTCTTTGTCAGACTCACTAATTTGCTTACTGGTGTTTTCTGGTCCTTAGCATCTCAGTTTCATTGTTTTTTTCTTTTTTTTTTTTTTTTAATTACTGAAGGTAAACCAAAACAAAATCAACCCCCTTCAACAAAAAGAACCCTGAGACAAAACTAAAATTGGTATTCTCAAAGTCAGAATTTCTGCATTATTTGATAAACCAAGGAGGAGAAAAGGAATAAGCGATACTCAGGAAGAAAATGATGCTGTGTCTGCAGAGAAAACCAGAATGATTTTCTGTGACTTTACAGCAATAGCTAATTTGGGGGTTAAGGACAAAGGAGTGGCTGAACGATTCTTGTTCTGTTTCCAAGGCAGTTGGAAATAGTAATGCAAGAAATGGGTGTTTTTTTGGTTAGATAAGGAAGCTTGTAAAAAGGCCAAAATGCTGGTGACTTTAATTACTAGGTTATTGATTGGGATAATATTTATGCAAGTGCCAGGGGGAGCATATTCCTCAAGGAAGGTGCAGCATTGCTGTTATTTTACAATTTGCTGAATCGCTAATAGCGAGCAAGAATGGGGCTGCACGAATGCAAAACAGAAGAGTGGGCAATATTTTATGTGCAGTGATAAGGTTCTGCCTGAAATTTGCCTTCGTGCTACATGGAGAACGTTATCTGATATCCATTGTAAGGAAGCATTCAACGGTATTCAAAAGACTGGAAATATGAAGTATCTCACTGATTAGTTGCAGTCTGGTGGCTGGTATTTCTTTAATTTGCCTTTATTTTTTGAAGAGCAGCGTTAATAGGAAATAAAAAAAAAAAGAAGAATTCAGAAGAAGGCAATTTGGAAAAGCTATACCTATGAAAAGAGCAAGTTATTTAGAGGATAACAAAAGAAACAAATCTAAATTAGCAACGCTGAATGTCTCTGGTCACAGCCAAGAAGCCTTCCAAATGTATTTCCATTAAATAGGGAGTATAACACAAAATTGTTCACTTGTTAAAAAAAAAAAAAAAAAAAAAAGACATTCAGAGACAAAAATGCCTTTGAAAAGAAGTACTTGAATGTTTGCAGCCTCATTCTGTGCCCCCAGGTCACACAGACTTCAGTGAGACACTTATTTATTCAAGAGCAGAAGTATGGCAGTATCCTATGGACTAAATTTTTGGGGTTTTTTTTCCCAATTGTTCATATTTTTCTCCCTCACTCCATGGTGCTTCTTGCCACATGCTGTGTTTCTTGAAGGATTATACTCTGTTTGCTTTCTCCATCAAAGCCATTACACATACACATGTATTTTTATTTCTGCAAACAATATTGCTGACACGTATGAGAAGATATATCTGTGTTGTAGGCAAAAGGTGCACAGATCTTGTACAGATTTCCAAACCACTGTTATTAACTGTTCTATTAACCAGGATACTTCTGTGCAGTGCTTACCTGATGAAGCAGGTGCAGGCTGTACTTCAATCCCATTTGACAGAAGGGAGAGTCCAGCTCTAACAAAGAGAAACAAATACAGGATATTGATGGCTGGAAGTGTCCACAGAGCTGCAAATAATAATATATTTGACAAAATGTTATCAATTTTGTGTCTGTCTCAGACTTTGGCTGGCTGTAACAACTACTGCTGTCCTTCACAAACCTGGGAGATGGAGTTGTCATTTTATTGCAATTTTTAATAAATGTGACTGCCATGAAATACCTGTTGATTGAAGAATCTTTCAAATAGCATTTTACTCTATACAGGTTCTTTAAGGGAGTGATTTTAAGGAGAAAAGATTGAGGAGTAGTCAAAATATGGGATGGTGCAAGAGAATTTTTTGGAGAAGAAGGACTTGCACAGAGCATGTTAAATGAGGAAGGGTTAATCAAGAGGTGGACTGAAGGTTTCATGTGTTAAAATCCTGTCAGGTGGGATGGTGAACCTTCCAGATGTAATAAGTATCCTGCACACATTTTGAGCTCTCAGTCTGCTACTGCAGCGCAAGTTCCCAGTCAGGGGAGGAGCAGGAGCAGCTCTGCCCTGCACTGCTGGTAGTTGATTAATGTGGGATCTAACAAGTCCCTTCTTGATATTCCAGCCAGCCAGATTTAGCATGACACTTATCTCTTCACTTGCAATCTCTTCACTTACAATCTCTGTTCTTCATCTGAATTGATCTGTGCCATGATTCTCCGGTGTGTTAATGAGTTTTCTGTGTGGTGGAGTGCTGGAGGCCTTGTTAAACACCAGGGACATCCTGCCTACTGCATTTTATTTATACACCCACTCTGTTACTCTTGACAAAAAGAATCTGAGTTGTTTATCTTTAAGTTTTTGACAAAAAATTTGTCTTACTGTAATTTTCTCTGCTCTGGCTGCCCACAGAGGCAAATCCAAATATATTATTCACCTGCTATTTCGAAACCATTTAAATTTGTCAAGTCTAAGTGGTGTTTTTACACCATTGTGCTGATACTCTCAAAGTTGTTATTAACTGCCTCAGAAGTAATTTTTGATTGTGGTTGCATTCAGCAGAAAGATGACAAGGCATGTTCTTTTCTCTGTCAGGCTGAAGCAATGTAAGGACAATACACCTGCCCTTGGAAACAAAATGTTTAGGAAGCAGTGTTTCTGCAGAGTCTGTTTTGTTCATTAAAGCTGCCAGAGCCCTCCCTTGCCTGCTGCCTTATTTCACTGCTTTTTAAATCCATCCTGACAGAGCTTGGTTAGGGTTTGGGAAGATGTTGTCCAGAACTTTCAGCTGTTGTGCATGGTTTGGGAACGGAGATCCTTTGCTGATCCATTTGGAAATCCCTGTGTTGGTGAGAAACCAGGCCTTAGATGAAGCTGTGGTAGATTGGATCTCTTTGTGTAGCTGGCTCCTGGCCAGGAGTGGCTCTCCCACTCTCTTGTACTTTACCTCAAACATGAATCCATGCCTCAAACATGCACTGCAGAACTGTGGTTTTATAGGGAAAAGGGACTGGAAGCACCACCCAGAAGGTCTTGTGCTCTTCAAGCTCTTCTCATGACAAAGCACCAACAGCTTCATGCTCTCTGTCCACTTCCAGATGCTGTCACAGGATGGTCAGTCTGTGTAGTGTTTTACTACCCCACATCCCACGTTTTTGCTTTTTCAGAGACTAAGGGTTGCTAGGTCTGTTTTGCAATGTCTCATGATCTAGGCTTACCAGCTTAGATCACTGATGGAAATCCAGCTTTTCTGGAGTTTTCTAGGTCACTGAGAAGCAGAATTCATAGTATTAAATAGGCATTGAATTTTCACACAGACTCGCGTTTGCTTGGGGTTTTTTTCTTTTTTTTTTCTAATAAAGGTGGAATGCTGCTATAGAAATCCAACTGAATTTTAGTTATAAAAAATACTCAGCTACTGTAATAACGAACATGAACATGAGATGTAGAATCATGCAGTTGTGTGGAGCAAGTATTGCAGACACTTCAAAATGCTTCTTGCAATTTGATTTGTTCTATCTTCCCCTCCCAATCATAGTTACATCTGCTAAAAAAAAGCTTTTTTCACCCCATACTTCTACTTTTACAATATCCTATTATGAAGAGCGCTATCCTGCACAAGATTTTGTAGGCACGTTAAAGAATGTATTTCCAACAATATCTTTAAAGTGCTTAGAGCTGACTAATCCAAAGATATCCCAAAGCCTATGAAAGAAATATAATTGATTGTACAATTACCACAGGTTCTGCAATATCACTGCAACTGAAGTTGTTTGGATGGTTTCTGTCCCTCTTCTCTGCATCCAGTCTTTTCCTATGAAGATACTCAAAATCTGACATTCTTTAGACACTTCACTTTGTTCTCCTTAGTGCTTCAATTCCACAGAAGCATTTCTGTTGGCAAAGACATCTCTGATCATGATCCCATAGTTCAAATTAGATTAAAAGACAGATTCAATTTTGGTCACTTAGGTTCAGGTCAGAACTGACTCCACTGCCACCAGCTGAGTTAATCTGTCCCTGCACCAGTGATGCTGGTGGCATCATCAGAACAATAAGCTTTAAGCTGCTGTTGGAAATACTTTATTGATATTAGAGGCTGCATGAAGGTAAATTCCTTCATGTTCTCAATTTTTGTCAGACAAGTTGAAGTGGAATATATGTATGTGCATAAAAATATAAAGCTGTTTCAGTTTCAAATGTGTGTTGTAAAGAAGACAGCCTACTTTTCAGGGCCATGTGAGTTTATAATAAAAATTATCTCATCCCTGACCTTTTACTCACATTTGAGGCAGAGGGAGTAGATACTTTTGTCTTTAAACAGGGATGTGGAAAGTTTTCTAAAAAGTTCCTTTAATCAATCATTAATTAAACCTGAAAGTTATTATGGGATAATTTCAGAAGTTGGAAAAAATAAAACCAAAGCAATGATCTACTTAAAATAGAATTTACTCTAAAATACTGTAATTGAAAAGAGTGTTTTGGAAGCCTAAATCCACAGCTGTTGGTGAAGATGTATTCAGGGGTTCTTTGGAGTTGAACTAATACAGTTTAAAAAAATAATAGGTGAATTACAGCAAACAAAGAGTTTACAGTCTGAAAGCTTAAAAGAATGTTCTGTTATGCCAAACAAACATGGAATGATGCCAGTATTATGCTTTTGGAATTAATTTCTAGCTCTGTCAGAGTAGATAATATCATATAAATTAAGTCAAACTAAACTAGTTAGATTAGGTACAAAACAATCTCATTCCTACTGCAAGTATATGAATGAATCTTTATTTTTTTGTGGTTTTATACCTATAGAATCTTTATTTTGATCCTGTTATATGGTAAGTCTTTTACCCATGTTAGAGATTGCACACCGAAAATCAAGCTCAGACACAGAAAACCCACTTCAAAGATTATTTGACCTTTCTTGGGGTGCCTGTGGGGATATCACTTGGGAAAGATAAATAATTCTCATTAAGATTACTGCTGACAGTTGGCAGACCAAGTGGTCCTGCAGAACACAAGACAGGCAAGAGCAGAAGTCTTTAAAGATTGTGCAGATATGCAGTGGCTTATTTGTGCTCTGAATTAAACCAAACTCTTTGTTTTAGTCTCAACAAGTGCTGTTTACCTCGTGTTTTCTGCACATGCCATGCTGCCTCCCTGGAATTTGCTCAATTTGCTCTTGACCTTGCAGCACATTTTGGAGTCTTGTAGAACTCTTCTTTTGTGCTTCTCTTCAGTATAAAACAACCAGAGTTTCCAAGCTGCCTGGTGGGGTCCCCTTAGGCTGGAATGGACCACTGCCCACTGCCCAGACCAGTGCTCCTCCCGCACAGTGCTGCTGCTGGATTTTTCCTAGAGATATCCAGCCTTTCCTTGCTAGAAATACTGACTCATGTCACAGGTTGTCCTGTCTCACTGCAGACTCTCACTAACTGCTCTCCTGCTTCACTCTGGGCCAGCACACATGGCCAAGGTGTTTCAAACACTGCCCCAGAACAATGACTTGTGTGTGATCTCAGCTTTCATGGGAACGGTGGAAATGCAGATAATACAGGAGAGAAGGAAACTCGAGTTCCTGCATCGAGCATGCCTGATGGACAGCTGCCTGGATTCACAAATACACCACACCTCTGTTATGTGCAAAGTGAGCCCTGCATCTTTGTTAAACAGCTCTCTAGTTAAGTGATTAAACTTATGGCTTTACTAAAGCCATTCCTGAATGGAGATTTAAAAATAAATTAATCCTTTTGAAATGAATGACACTTAAATTAATTTATTGCTTTTGTCAATTGTGTCTAAACCTCCACTGCAATTACTGATGTTACTTACAGGCAGAGAGAGCAGTAAGCCAAATGTATTTGTATGGGTAGAGTACATAAAATTTCTTGGTGTCTCTATTGTCAGTTCTCATTTTTCCAGCTGTACTTGCTGGTTCTTTTGGACACTTTGCTCTCTATAGTAACCAACTGCCAAATCTTATAAAACAAAATTTCCTTTTATATCAAGAATACTACCAGAACCTTGTAAAAAGGAATTCCGTTCTTGTGTCTGGCATTAAGAGAGTGTGGTTAAAGAAACTGCAGTTTGACACATCCATCAACTATACTGAAAATTATTTCATACAGGAAATAATGGCTTTCTGCTGAGATCATTAAAATGAAATTCTTGACTTGTCTTGGGATCTTTGAAGGTGTGGAGAGGCAGACATGCAGAGTTCTGTGCCTGTTAGGCACATATCTGCATGCTGACCTGCCTTCCAGGCAGACCTGAATGAGTTGCTTGCCTGAAAGGTGCTGTACAAAGGCTCATAACTCACTTTCCAGGCAGACAAGAACAGGTACTTGTCTGGGAGACAGCCCTTTGTTGATAACCTGCCTCCAAGGCAGATCTGTCTAGTTATCTCAGCTGTCTTTGAAGCAGCTCCACACAGAGTTGTGTGTCCTTAGCGAGCTCACTGCTGCCTGCCTGGGAGGTGCTCGTGCTGATCATCTTCCTACTAGAAAATCCTGAGCAATCAGTTACCCCAAACAGCACCTCTCCAAAAGAGACATTTACAATATGAACTTACAAATGTGTTTAGTTCTGACTGATCACTGTGTCTGGTGTTAACCTCCCAGGTATAAGGACTGTAACAAACATCCCTCTCCCACGTTTAGAAAAATAAAATAAAGAACTTGTCAAAAAATTTCTGCTAGTATAGCACAGAGCTCGCATGTGCTGGTTTCTGTGCCAGTAATCAGGCTGCCAAACTTGCTGAAGGGAAGGAAGGGAGTAGGAAGAGTTTTTTTTAAAAAAATTCAAAATTGCTGTGCTGTTTTGAAGGACTAAAGGGAAGGTGGACACTGCATTTCAACGTTCAGTCTTTAAAATGGCATCTAATTATTATGTCAGGGATCCAGTTCTCAGTCATTTATACATTATCCTAAATGCTACATGCTCCTTTCTAATCAAAGAAATGCTTTATTTTACTTGAAAAAAAAAAAAGAGTAATTACTAGATGTAAAATATAATTTTGTTTCTTTTCCTTTCTTAGAGAAATTGAGATTGCAAGTCAGATATCAGAGAGAAAAGAGATATTGAGAAAAAAGATTCATATACCTCAAGGCCATAAACCAGCAGCAGTTAAGTCACCTGATAAAGGATAGATCAGGTTTTTATGTTTGGTGCAATATTGTTGTGTAAGTATGTCAGTGTAATTCTGCAGTAGGTTGGTTGCATTCGGTTATAATCACTCTGGCAGGCATGGAATGAGCCCAGAATTAGGCTCTTATTTTAGTTCTGCTTGTGTTTTGTGCAGGAAGCAGGATTTTCACTTTAGAGCCCTTAGTCCTGCATACCGTGTGACACATCCCATGTGTTTGGAAAACATTATGTTAACTCAGGAAGCGCAGCAGTTCACAGTAGGCACTGCAGAACCTGTTGGTCCTTCTCTGTTTCTTCCTGTAGTCTGATCCAGTTCAGTTCTGAGCTAATATCTGCTGTCAGGGATAATTTCTCCCTAAATCTCTCAGCTGGGGCTCTCTGCATCAAGAGCTCTTAGGGGTGGTGCACTTTGTCCCAACAAAGGTGTGTGGCCACCCTCAGGCAGAATGCAGGAGCACTTTGCTGTGGGGAGACAGGTGTCCAGTGCTAGCTGCTCCCAGCTTGTGTCTGGCCCTGTGTGATTTGTATCATACCCCTGGATGCATGGCATGTGGGATTTCTGCTGCACATTTCTGCACATGGGCTGGGGAATAAGGAGGATATTCCCCCTCTCCTTGTAGGCACTCTGGTGCCTCTGTATCATAGAGGAAACACGATTAAAAAAGTCAATCTTGTACTTGGAAAGGAAAGCAGTGAATTTTATATTAGTGCTTTAATTCTGATCTAGGTTAGTTTCATAGTATGGCAAGGCTTTCTTCTCCCTCTTCTGCCCAAATTAATTTCACTCATTGGGCATGAGGAATAGAAATTAGGAGCCTGAAGTCATGCTGTGATATCTAGAAATGCAGGTATTATCCCCTTTGGTTTTTTCCTCATCTTTCTTTCCCTCACCCTCTTTCACCCCATCTTTATTCCAGCATATTTTGACTAATGATTGTGGCTGAAGAAATTGAAATGTGCTCATGGGTATTTCTCAAGCAGACTAAGTTTGTCAGCTAAATTATTCATTGTGAAATAGCTCCTCAGAGGCAAGGACTATACTTAGTGCAGTGGTGACTAGACTGGACCTCTGGGTATTGCCACAACAGTCGGATGCAGTGTTGACAACATTCACAGTTTCCAAGGAGCACAAATGACAACACAGATCTCTCCATCACACACGGCTGAGGTGGAGCTGCAAAGCAGGACCTGCTCATGAGATGAGAGTTGGGTGCTGAGAGGGGAGCAAATGCCCAGTTACAAATAAGAACCTGCAAGTGCTAAAATGTAATGAAACTGGGTATAATATCTGGGTGTAGATATTAAAATTTTGCCTTCGTGGGACATAGCTGTGTCCAATCACTTCCCCAGTCTGTAATTAATCAGGGTTACTTTGTTGTTCATAAACCAGACTGAGATTGTTGCAAGTCACCAGATCTCCTGGTGCTATGTGCCACTAACTGGGGTAGCTTTTGATCAGCAGAACTGAGACTATACTTATTTGAGTTCATATTTTGCTTTCTACAAGACCTGGAAATGTTTATAATGAAATGATGTGCTGTTACATATGTATCAGTTGATAATAGGTGTCAAGTTACCAGTCTGAATATGTTCGAGGAGTAATTTGAATAGTACATTTGAAACATCAAAGTTTATTGAAGAAAAGGTACAAACCTCAGGTGTTCATCAAAGACTTTGAAGGGATTAATAGGAAGCAATTACTTAGGAAGAAATTCTTCCCTGGTGAGAGTGGCGAGGCCCTGGCATAGGTTGCCCAGAGAAGCTGTGACTGCCCCATCCCTGGAATTGTTCAAAGCCAGGTTGGATAGAGTTTGGAGCAACCTGGGACAGTGGAAGGTGTCCCTGCCTGTGACAGGGAGTGGAACAGGTTGAGCTTTAAGGTCTTTTCCAACCCAAACCATTCTATAATTCTATGACTTTATTTTTTTATTGGTGCAGTGTACTTTTCTAACTCAGCATTTTGGAGTTTGCCAAATGTGTTGCACAAAAATCCTCCAATGCTCCTCTATGTGTATTTTGAGAAACATCAAGCACTAAAGAGAAGACTATAAAAGATACGGGCAGAAGAATAGAGATACTGAAATCCAGTGACTGTGTTAGGCAACTGAATCTGTAGTAGACATGGGTAACCAAACCTCTGAACCCTCCAAGCTTTAGTGAATTCAATAAAGGGTAACACAAATCTGAGCTCTCCATAGTTATTAGTTTGAATTTTGTGATGCTGAAGTCCCTGTCGAGCTTTTGCTGATACTGACTGTGTTCTTCAACTCTATCCTGCATAACAAAATATTTCCTCACACAGTATGCCATGGTCACCTATGTACAGTAAGAATGATGAGTGCAATTACCAGCTGGGAGTGAAGTGGAAAAACCTCAGCTTGTCCTCAGTTCATAACCCTTCACTGGATCAAATCAGACACTCAGGGCATTTTAGAAACTCAGGCCAGCTTCTTATGCACAGCATTTTTTACACCTTGGTCAAGGTTACTTTGTGGGGTGTGAATACCCATTCTGATGCAATGGGTAGAGAGGAAATTGCCTGGAAGTGCTATTTTGGACATGAATGGAGAATATTTACTTCCATCCTTTACTTGGGCCAGACTTTTTCTCAGGCATTATGTTTTCAGGGTGAGCTATGACCTGTTTTTCATTTTCTCCTGGCTGTTTCTCTCAAAAAATGGGTCTATCTCTGTGCTCCTTTCCAAATGAAATCCCACTGCTCATCCTGTTTTTAAATCAAATCAGCATTCCGCCCCATCTCCTTTTGGCCACCTGAGATGTAATAATTTAAATGCTTTGGGAAGGAAAAACAGCCACTAAATGTAGTGATGGAGAGAAATGTGTTAGAGTAGCATTAGTCCTATAAAAGGTAGAAGTCCTGGATTCTGGATTCTTGTGATTTTGTGCCTGTTTTGGAGTTGGGTTATGACAGAGCTCTGATTCATGCTGCAGTTTTTTTCTTGTTGGGGGTATGAAGTTTATTATTGCTGTCTAAGTGTTTGTACTGATAAACTGTGTTAGGGATGCAAGGCCTTTGAGTCTCTGCTGGGTTTGGTTAAACTGAGCTCAAAGATTCAAAAACCGCTGAGTGGACTGCCAAACACAGGCACACAAACAAGCTCTTGCATATGTTTTTTCCCCCTGAAAATCCATGCAAAAAACCCAACTCATCTCACCCCTCCCTGAACTGTAGACTTTCCATAAGCCCTGTTTGTCCCTGACATCCCTTTAAAGCTGGAGCTAAGCTTGCTCTGCCTTTGCACCATCGATCTGACTGACATCACTCATCAGTCTGACTTATATCCATACAGCCTTTGCCTGTTCTGGGGCCTGCTCCCAGCTGGTTTCTGTACCTTCAGCAGGGCTCTGGCTTTGGCCTTGCAGCACCATTTCTCTGCTGCATCTTTTCATTCAGGGTGGATCCATCCTGGTACAATGTGTGGGCCCATTCTTCCTATCCCTGTGCCTTTTGGCCTTTGCTGGATTTAAGCTCACCAGAAACACACGACACAACAGCAGGCAAGCAGACCAAGACATATTTTTCTGCAAAATATTTAAAGACTTCCTCACTTCTAACACAGAATGTAAGGAACATATTTTCCACTTCCATGTGCTGAATTTGTCTCTCATCATTACATCACCTCCGAACCACGGGCTCTCTTCTCTTGGTGAGTGTTCAGGAGTGCACCTTGCCCAAAGGCAAGATGGCAGCTTTTGCTCACTCTGAGTTTACTTGTAGATTGGAGACCATGAAAAAAAAAATGCTACCGGCATGGCCAGCAGCTAAATGTCAAAATTTGGCTCTAAGACAATACTACTTAAGCTATTTCTCTAAGTAAGTGCTCCTTACACAAGGAGGGATTGAAGGATCAGACTCATAGCATTGTAAAATCACTCTCTTAGGAATATTCAGAATTGCCTAGAACATTTTGAATCTAATTCTCCAAACCCTCAGGCAGCTTTGAATATCTCTGCTCTAATACATTGAAATAACAGACACTGATATAAAAAAAATGAGAGGGTGATACTCTGTTCTACCCAGGCGATTTCCCTCAGGGATGGCCGGATGACTGCGAAGCTCGGCCAGCTCCTCGCTCCTGGCCGGGGCTGCACAGGAGTCACTCCCCGGGCACTCCTGTGCCCACACGAGCTCAGGGTCTGCCCCAAACTCGTGCTCTGCTGTTCTAAGGGATTTTTTGGTGGCAGGTGTTGCTGCTACATCAGCAGACAGATCAGCTCTCCCTGGTGCCGCTGTGCCTGTGCCGCCGCTGGTTTCTGCGGCGGGCTGGAAACCTCCCCAGCACAGAGGCAGCCTGGAGGCAAGGCAGCGCAGAATTTCTGCGTTGGATGGATTTTTAAAGGTCTTTTATCTTACTTGCTCAGATGCATTTCCTAAGGNCGGCAAGTGTTGCTGCTACAGACAGATCAGCTCTCCCTGCCCACGGTGCCGCTGTGCCGCCGCTGGTTTCTGCGGCGGGCTGGAAACCTCCCCAGCACAGAGGCAGCCTGGAGGCAAGGCAGCGCAGAATTTCTGCGTTGGATGGATTTTTAAAGGTCTTTTATCTTACTTGCTCAGATGCATTTCCTAAGGGAAATTTTTATAGCTCTCCAAGCTGCCGGGACTTGCTTTTCCCGCTGTCTGTGCGCAGAGGATGACGATGGCCGGGATGCGCTTCATCCCCAGCGCCAGCCGGGCTGCGGCGGCTCCCAGCACGGGCACCACGAGATGGCACTGCGCTCCTGCTCTTCACAGCAGCTTCAACTTCACTTTAACCTTGCTCCAAGTTAAGTATTTCATCAGAAGGATTTCTTCTGAGCAAAGATTTTATTTTCCCTCAAAAAAATGAACGGGGAAGATTGTTTTTATTGTTTTTTGTTTGCCTTTTTTTAAAAAAATATATAGAGGCTGTAAAAGAAGCTGGCGGAAACTTCAGGGTTTAAAGGGGCAGCTTGAGGGGATGTTTTTCTTAATGTGTCACCCAGTTCACCACCTCAGGTGCAAATCTTGCAGCTGTGCAAGGGGACAGAAAATGACACGCAAGCATCAGAATCTGGTCACCTGGTTGTATGCCAAATTCACAGTTTTTGTAATTGTGATGAGTTGTTTCCTTTTGAAGAAAAGTTTTTCACCTAGCATCTCTTCCTGTTTCTTTTTTCCTACCTTTTTCTTTCTTTTTCTGTAATTCCAAAGTCTCTAAGGGGTACAGTCAAGTCTCTGATTGGGAACAGGGATGGAGATGGGGGTGGGTAATGGGGACAGGATAAAAGAGTTATTTTTTTCTTATGTGCTATCAACTGAAGAACACCTTGGAATGTTTGAAATTAGATTATTTTATAAATATTGTATTAAAAGTCTATAAACACTAAAATAATCACTTTGTAAATACTTGTTTGTGAGAATCGCGTGTTTAATTCCTTCAGCTGAGTTTCTGAGGACAACACAGGAATAAATTCAGTGCAAGTAGGATAAATTTCCTATGCCATCAGTTTTCTCCAGTAGTTAATATTACACTTAAACTGATAATTATGGAAATTATTTTTGAACAAAATGCTATTTGAGGTATTTGCTATTTAAAAAAATTACATTTTAATGTGATCTTTGCTGTCTTATGTGAGCTTACATTATGCGTGTTGTTGTAACAAGAAAAATGAAAGAGGAGAAATAAGCTCCTTGAAAACAATTCTCTAAGTCTGCCAGGTAGGTAAAATCTTAATATACATTGCAGGCATTTCTTGGAACTCAGAAAGGAATAAATACATAGAGACAGCCTGTTCCAATCCTTTCAGGGCTCCACAGTACTGAGAGCTACAACTCCTGCCCTTTCAGTCATCACCGGTGTAGCTCTGTACACAGATGAGTAGGAAATGCTTCTTTATTTCCAAAATGAATTCCAGTCAGAGGTAGGCTAAAAGCACCATTCATTTAGCTTAAAGATCTTGAAACTATCATGTTTGCAACCATTTGTCACAGTTTAAGTAGCAGTGCATAAATGTCTTGCTGTTGGTATACAATTTAATCTCTGCTGACAACAACTCCATTTCTAAAGTTTCCTCAGCATCTTTTTTAATGGCTTACATTTCTTATAAACAACCTCTGCTGCTTATGCAGAAATGGGACAGCTCTGTAGGCTGCCAGGCCTGAATCTCCTCCATATGGAAAAAAATGGTAAAGCATCAAGTGCAGTGTGTGGGAGCATCAGGCAAAGGGTCTTTACACCTGATTCCATGTGCATCCAGCTCAATGCACGGGGTTCCATTCTGCAGGGGCATTTGATGGTTTTTTGTTGTTTCAGGTCAGAACATATAGGGTAGGTTTTGTTTTGTGACTTTTTCCTCTGTTCAAACCAGAGGGAAGATAACTCACAAGACAAGAGTTTGAATTTTTTCTCATGATCTTTCCAGTACATAAAGGCAGCCTATAAGAACCATGGAGAGTCATCTTGCAAGTTCATATAGTGACAGCACAAGGAGGAATGGCTGCAAACTGAAAGAGAGTAGATTTAGATTAGATATTAAAAGAAAAATTCCTTACTGTGACAGTGGTGAGACTCTGGACAGGTTGCCCAGAGAAGCTGTTGATGCTCCATCACTGAATGTGCTCAAGGCCAAATTGGATGGTTCTCTGGGCAGTCAGGTTTGGTGGAAGTTGGTCCTGCCCACAGCAGGGGGGTTGGAACCAGATGATCTTTAGGATCCCTTCCAAATTAGGCCATTCTGTGATTCTGTGATATTTGGAATTATTCTGGTAAAAAAGATATAAGCAATGACTATGATTTTACCAAACACGAATGCTTAACTTCTAGTGGATGTCACTCTCGTTGTGCTGTTGGCAGAATGTTTATAGCTGTAGGCCTTTACTTGTATTAAAGCATTGGCCCAGAGAGAATAGGTTATAAATCCCAGTGTCTCTTTCCAGGGATAATGTCCCTTATAGACCACCTATAGATCTTCTGATTCTGTCTGTGCTTGAGACTCTGCCCAGCCTGAAGCAGGTGGAGGAAAAGGTTGTGAATTATGTGCTGCTAAGAAACTTTGCTGAGCTGTGTCATTGCACCTCGCAGGAGTTTTATGGGAATATATCTTCAATAGAGAAAATTAAGGTGTTGGTACATGGAAGACTAGACTGATAGAAACATAAATTGCAGAAGTCTCATTGCTTCATACTTGCAAACAGAGATGCAAAATAGCTATTTACAGTCTAAGCATGTTTTTACTAACCAAAAGTGATAAGAGGGTACCACTGAGCTGAGGAAATCCTCAAGGACCTGTAGGTCTGTCTCAGTGGGAAACTTTTGATACAGCTGAAGGTGGCTCCTAAAGATCAGGGTTAATGTTCTTCTTACAAAGTCACTGATGAGAGTGGTTCATGTCAGTACTTCAGAAAAACTCTCCAGTCAGTGCTGCCAGGCTTTTGTAGTTACCATCCACAGCTTTTGAAAGGTGTGCAATTGTTCTGGGTAGGAAAAGAGCAGAAAGTCTTTTAGATTAAAGTATAACCTTTGTAACCAAAGAACCATGATAACCATTTATAACCAGAGTAGCCATTATTCTCACATAAGAAGAATTTCAGGCATGTGGAAACAGAATCGACCCCAGCTGACACATGTAAGCTGTGCCAATGCTAAAAAACGTTAGAGCCTCCTGAGTCTGCAGGAGAAGGTCAGTTTAGCTGGAAATTGCTGTGAATAAGTAGCAGGATCAAATTCAGGTAAAGGAACAGGACTGACAGAAAGTACAGGTTGAGACTGGAGTTGGTGTAGGAATTAGGAACCAGGAGCCAGGCAGCAAGAAAGATCAAAGAGATCAGGGGTTATTATATGCAAATACTTCATCCAAAATGCTATGAATTTTAATTTGCAGGGGCAAATATTACATGAAAATCTGGAGGATGGAAAGCCAGCACTGTATCTGGGTTCAGCTTGCAGTCTGCTAAAACACGCCTCATGGAAGATGGCTGTCCATCTCGTGGGATTATGAAGAGCCCATGGTTCCCAGTGGTGCTTTGCAGCCTTCTCTGGCCCCTTTGGCAGCTCAGTTAGTTTGCAGCACTGGTTTTCTTTGCAGCACTGGTTTTCACTACAGCACTGGTTCTCCCAGTGTTGCAATGCTTTTACTGACACACCTTTTCTGACACATGACTACAAATGTTGGACCATCTCAACACCTGTTGCATAAACAGTGTTTTTCTGTTTTCCTACCTTCATTTTCAGCATGGATCTTCTTTCCCTGGTACCATAGTAAGTGCTCTCTGCCCTCTGCCTTTGTGCAGCTGGCACCCACATTGGCCCATTTCTCCTCCCCATCCTGCTCAGCCCCACCACTGCTGGCATAAATCCTCTTCCACCTCTTTTTTTTGCTTCCTCCAAAAACTTCTCTTTTAAAAATCTGAGACTTTTATTTCTTCAAGGTCACTTCAGATTTAATTTACCAATATGATATATTTGAAGAGTTAATTTAATAACCTAATATGGCATTTTTAAAAATTGCCGTGCAAATATATTGTAAGTATGAGCACATCTCTCTGAAATAAAAATCAAGACCACTCAATGTCCTTTTGTCAAACTGATTGTATCTAATTAAAAAAGAAAGAAATCCCAGCGATGCAGCTTTTCTTCCCATTAACATGCACTGCACAGGTTACTACCTAATTTAATACAAAATGTTGTCTTGCTTTGCTCCATTCTTGATGAAACTGCCCTGTTTAGATGAAGTTAAGGGAAACTGTGAGTTAGCAAAAGAACCAGCAATCCTCACCCTAATACACAAAGATATATCATTTGACCATTTATTTTTTTTCCTCAGCAAGTGTATCCAACTGTGGAAGCAGATGGGCTGGCCCTTGGCCTCGTAGCACTGCTAGCCTGGCACTCTGAATTCTTGGTAAATAGATAAACTTGTCTATAAGATTAAGTGACAAATTCACATCAGCACCCAAAGCTTTGATCAATACCACTAATCCATTAAGGATTACAACAAAGCATCTTATGTTTCTGTCCTTCTTCCTGGAGTTAAATTGTGAACCAAAAAATAACAGAATAAAATATTTTAAAAATTAAATGAAAAAAGAAAATTGCCCTTTGCACATTCTGAAGATAAAGAACCCTCATTAGTGCATCTGCTGGCCTGGATGGACAGCCTTTGAAAGCAATTTAAGTGCAACTAAGTAATTTTCAAATTAAAACAGGAGCAGCAGGTTTATAAAATGAAAAGGTAACAGAGGCAGCCACACAGCCAGATCCAAAATCCCATCTATCTTCTGATTCTGACAACAGTTAATTTGACCAAATTGCAACTGCTTCTGAAGGAGAGGGGACAACAGCTGAAGTAAAGCCAAGGCAAACACCTGTTGAGAACTTAGCAGAGGATTCAAAGTCCATTGAAGTAAGTGGGAATTTTTCTATTGACTTCAATTGCCCAAATCAGGCCTTCATGGCTTTGCATAAATAAGAGTTTATAGCTCAGTGTATCCTCTTTCCCAGTGGAAAGAGCCCCTGCAAGAAGCTCCACAAGAGTGACTGAATTACAGGGCAGCAGGACTTTGCTGTAATTTATTTAAAGTTATTTTCATGCCTGAGAGTCTGCCTAGAGAGCCATGTTCTGCAGTGATGGGATTGGATAGGATGCTTGCTAACATAATGCTAAGGTGACCCCAGTAAGTGTCCCCTGCTATCTGTGACCTGTTAAATAGTTTTGAAAACATACCTGACTGTAGAGAGAGATTTTTTTATTGCTTATGATTCACTTGCCTCTTATTTCCTTCTGTGTTCTCTCTTTTACCTTCCCTATCGTCTCTGCCATTGTCTTTTGCTTGTTATGACTGAGAACTGGTAAGAGAAATGTAACTTTTTATAAACATTCTCCATGAAATAACATTTAAAAAGGTAGTGCTCGATGAGCCATCTCCTGGGGTTGTTAGATCAAGGTTGTAATGAGTTGGTGCATTTGCTTACGACAATATATAGGAGCCTAATGGCAGCTGCAATCATTTACTTTCGCTCCCTGGCTCTTTGAGAGTTATTTGCTTGGTTACATGAGATGTCAACATTAATGCAGATGGGGATGAAACCTGAAGAAATTAACATAAATCGTGTCAACGTGCTGTCTTCTGATGTAGTGCCACTTTCTTTAGAATTTCGTTTTATTGCTATCAATATTTTCCTCTGATCGTCACTGCTGCAACATAATTTCAACACTGAAATTTAATTTTGTCCAAATGTGCTGTCCTGTTCAATCAGCCATGGAGGGATCAGCCAGTCACTCCCTCCTCCCCATTTTTTTCCCACCTACTGTGTGATTTTGCTGTTTATGGCTCGTTCTCTGGACTTTCACACCCCCAGCATTTGAGAAAGATGGAAAAAATGCCATGGCATTTCATTTAGTCGGTGTTAACTCCACTCCCCTTGGTTGTGAGAAAGTGAAAATTACTCTGTAAGATAAGACTTGGCTAACATAGGAGCAACTATCACTAAATGTTGACTCTGAAATCCAAGTGTAGACAAGGTGTAGACATTAAAGTAATTCCTTTCATGATCTTTAGCCATGTCATTTCATGACCAGTAACTCTTGAACGCTGCTGCGTGTCTTGAGCCTCTCCTGCTTTCCTCTTCCATCTCTCTGTTGAATGTTTACAACACAGTTACAGGTTCCTGTGGGAGAGAAAATGGCATTTCCATCAAATTCCTAAGGAAAGTTGCAGTAGGGTGAATACCACAGAAGAAGGATAAGATTGATGTCTTTGCTTGAAGTATACATTTAAATCTAGTTTCTGATTGGAATTCTGTATCCTGGAGGAAGAGGGAGAAGAAGATATATCAGAGTGGGTAATAAAGTTCACAGCTTCCTGCTGTGGGGTCAGGAGGGATGGAAATAGCCCTGGGCTGAATGCAAGGGCTTTACACTTACTGGGATTTGCTTTTCACACTTCTGTGGGAGCAGGTATAAATTCAAGGTCTTCTCTTTCTGCTCAGTACTTCCATTCCTCTGTCTTGGAAATATTTTCCATGATTATAGGGTCTGTCTGGTTCTGTGGAGTCAGTTCCATCATGTGAAGTAAAATGTGTAAGAGGGAGATAGGGGAACAAAGAAGAAGGAGAAAAAAAATCAGGCAAGAAAAGCAAAATAAGGAGCTAAAAAAGAGCACTTCAGAACTACTTGAACAGAGTGGTTATATTTTTATCCACGAGCTGCAGCTGCAGAGTTTTAGTAGCAGCAGCAGGGCTGTCTTGCTGAGAAAGAGCAGGAGGAGGCAAGAAGACCCTGATGTGGAACAAGGCTGGAGTGTTGTAACCTGGTGGAGAGAGGAGCAGGCAGCTGCCACAGGCTGCTGGAGGTGATTGAGAGCCACGGGCCAGGGCAGCTGTGACAAGGGACCTGAGGGAGCAGTGGACATCAAGGTTAAATCACATCTCCCTGGAGGCTGACGGTGATGCCAAGCAGTAACAGTATTGCCTTAGGCTCTGCCATTTTAGCTCCATTTCTCTGAGTGCTGTACACCTTTTGACAAAATAAATCACGCTTTGTTTTGAAGAATTTGTTTTCTGCATCACAGCCTTTTAGTAGTGCTTCTTGTCTTCCACAAGAAAAAAAAACTCAGTTGGAGGGAAGTCTGGCAGGCTGCAGCAGCAATTACCAGCCAAGGGGATATGATTTAGAGATCCATATCTGAGAGGTCCTGGGAGCTGATGTCAAACACAAACCACTTCAGGGAGGCACCTGAGAGATGCACTCAGGGGTCTGTTGGAGAATCTGAAAAGGGGCAGGTACCTGCTCCCACAAACACAGGAGTTTCCTTCTCCTCCTCTTGGCATCCAGCAGAACAGGGAAATCTCACCCATCATTAATCTGTATTATCGTGAACAAACTGATGCCCCAGGCCAGCCCCAGAAAGATGATTTGGGCACCAAAAATGGGACACAGTGAGACCTGGAATTTTCTCTTCAAGAAATTCAATGCCTAGATTTCTATCTGAGCAAACCCTGCAAGATGACTAAATCCATTTGGGCTCCGTGTTTTGAATAGCAGCTGTTGTGTATGCTTCAGCTGGACATATTCTGCAGTCTTCCTTTGTGTGTGGTAGGAGATGCTCAGGCAAAGGAAACAGCATGCCTTTTGCACAGATTTTTCATCCTGAAAGATAGATTCTGAATTTTGGACTTTTTTTCTAGAAGAAGTGGCAACAGTTCCGATTATTTCTGAGTGATGATGACACTTGGAACACTGTTTGCTGATAGAACAGAAATCACCAAGAAAATGGAGATATCAAATACATATATGGTTGCCTTTCTTACTCTTTTGCCTATGTGGGCAGGTGACTTTGACATTATGGGTCTGAGCATTTCTCTGCCTGGAGTGACTCGTTACAAGGGCGGTCATTATGCTCCCTCCAGACAGATTTTCTTCTACATCAATTTAGCACACCTTTAATTACAGCAAGGAACCCTTTAAATTTCATCTGTATTGTAGGGGGCTTTCTACATTCCAGTCTGAATTCCACCCAGTATCATTAAATTAGTCCAATTTACATAAAACTGACCTTGCCAAACCAATACTAATACTAAGGGGAAAAAAAAAGCTCAGAGTACAAAGTCAAGTAAGTCAAGTACTTAGAAATCCCAGGATCAAAGTCACCTATGAAACTTTAAATCAGCCCTTTCCTACCTCCAGATAAGCTTTGCTTTGCTCAGCATACAGAGTTCCTACTGAATAAGTACTTGGTCAGTATTTATTTTAGTCATTTTTCTTTGGTTATTTACTGAGTGCTACTGAAGCCTTGCATCAACAAATGAAATAAACAATCTTCTAGTGCTTTTGCGTCATGCTTTCAGTGTTGTAGCTAAATTAATTAGCATGACACCCCTGCAAGGTGAGGCAGTGTTTGCTCCTGTGTGAATATGACCTAGAACATAGATTAAAAGGAAGTGTTACTGCTGGAAATGCAGTTTGAAATTACTCACATTTAGTTTTTGCAAAGTAATGTGTCTTCAGTAGCATGCTATGTGTTCAAACTGCCTTTTCTGCTGGTCTCAGTTACGGAGGTGAGTGTTTGCTTGTTTGCAAATCAAACCCTGTGTGTCTATGCTTGAATTCACAACCTTGTCTTCTGAACGAGGTGGAACTCCTGTCTTTAAAAATTAATACAGTCATGTACATAGAAGGTGTTTCAGGAGCTCTATGTCTATGGGAGCTGAAGAAATGTCCAAGAGCAGTTCTCATTTTGACATTTTTATTTTTGGAGAAATCAATTTTTAAAACCCTAATAATTTAGTTTTTATATAGTGTCTTGTAATTGAGCTCTCAAAGGTATTTATATATATGTCTGTATAGTATATGTTAAATATATGTATTAAAAGTTAAAAATTGTTTGCATTTATATATTTAAAACACATATAGATGCAACTCCACTCTGCCTCCCAACCCAGAATGGCTTTGACTCCTTTCCAGTTGGACAGGGTGGAAGCACTAATTGTAGAGAAGAGGTGAACTGACTGCTTTCCATCCAACTGTGTGAGAGTTGTTGACAGGAGAATTTGTCTTCTCCAAGGAACAGCTGCATGGAAGAACACACCGAGTTCCAGTAGCACTGGATTGCTCGAGCGTGGGCAAGAGGCTCTGCAGGCAACGTCCTCTCAGCCTGAAGGAGCTGTGAGGGTATAGGGCAGTGAGCTGAGAAATTAGCTATGAAATTCTACTGGCTTCCTAACTGAGCAAATATTTTCAGAGCCTGAAAATGCAGCCAGATTTGAATAGTTTAATGGTATGGCAACAGCATTTTCCTTCTGTGCGATTTGTCCCTCTGCTAAAAAATTCAGTCTCTGCTTCCGAGCAGGGAAGTTTTAGATAAGACTGTCCCAAATGTTAACATGCAAAAAGCATGGTTCCACCAGACTTCTTTCCAATAAAACAGCTCAGCTGCTTTTCTCTAGATGAAAAAAAAAATCAATCAAGGTCCAAAACTAAACATCCCATTTGGAAATTTTCTGTTGTTACTCAGAGAGAGATTTAGGTGCAAGGAAAAACTGGACATTGATTAGAAAATCCTAAATATTCTTAACTACAGGCATCAATAATTATGAAGGCAATGCAAAAACCTTCATTTGGGTCAGATATACATTTTTAGGTCACATTTGAATACTCCAGTAACATGCAAAAATCGCAAATGTGCCAGATATCCTCCTACTTTTCTTCACCAAAAACCCCTTCCAGTTATCCACCCTGCAAGGCTTCTGAGGGATTCCATTTCCTCTTTTTTTAAAGCTTACTTTGAAACCTCACAGCCAAGCCATGGATCATGCCAAGAGACAGCCTGGAATTCTTACTTGGTGTGCTGGACTTCCAGCAGCACTTCCATAATTCTGCTGGCTTCAGGCTCCTCAGGCCACCATTTCCCACCTTAACTTCTCCAAACACTCACTAAACATGGATGAGTTGATGTGTGACTCTTCTTTCTTTCTTTCTTTCTTTCTTTCTTTCTTTCTTTCTTTCTTTCTTTCTTTCTTTCNTGCTTCATGTGGAAGTGATGATTTGTTTTAAGATGATTCTCTTTCGTGGCATACCTACACTCCAGAGAAAAAGATAAATTAACTTTAATGAATTAATTTCCTTTGCATTCTCCCCCCATGTTACTCTTTTGGTATTTCCTCCCTTTTGGCTGGGAATGAAGTACCTGGGGCCAATCCTGAAAAGTCTTGCATTTCCCAGTTCTCTCTTATTTCAGGGGGTGTATAACTCTTTCAGGACCATGACTCAAGTCTGGATTCAGTCACTGGATTACAGAATATTCTTCAAAAGATAACTGTGAAAATCTCATTACTTCAAACTCTTACAAATGAGACATTAGAAAATACACCACGAGAAGCAATTGCACATTATTATTTAAATGGCCTGGAGATAGATCCTCTTTTTCTTTAATAGCATCTCTGACCTCCCTTCTTCCTGTAGTCAAGCCACCCAAAAATTACATTTTGTAGCATACATTTGTACATGAAGCTGTCATTTGGTTATTTCTTTTCCAAGTGAAAACTACTTTGCTCCTTCTTTTTTTTTTCCCCACTAGTGAATAGGAAATTGAGCTTCCAGGAATGTAATGTGCAAACTTCAGTGTTACATCCTGCAAAATTGAGATTGCTTAATGGAACCAGAAAAGAAAGATTTTTTTTTTATTATGATCAAACTTAGGCAATTTTAGGTAGTCTTTTGTGGTCTAGTGAATGCAGGGAACTAAATCCACAGTGAATGCCAGAAGCAACAATTACAGTTCTTTTTTTCTTAATTGAATTCTTTGATGATTTTCCCAATTGACTTCAGAAGCCCAAGTACTGAGTCTCCAAAATTCAGGTGCTTGGGACATTAAAATTATGAACTTGTAGGAGTATTGCAAGTATATTTACAATATTCATGCCAACTGAATATTGTGACATGGTATACAGTAGATTTTCTTCCCTTAGAAAAATAAGGAAATACTGGACCTGGGATTTTAGATTTTATTCTTACTTTTTTACACCCTCAAACTGGTAAACAATAATCAATATCATCCTCAGAGGAAAAAAATGACAAATTTCTGTAATTTTTGTGGATTTTTCCAAAATCATCTGTGAATGAAAAATTGCCTGTTGTGTTGGAAAATATTTCTGCAAGCTTACCCACACTGGCTGTTTCCATCTGCTCTCAGAGCAAAATAATCAGTTCACAGAAAAATTCAGTGGGAAATTTTTTTTAAAACTAGAAGATTGCTGTTTGGCAACAAACAGAAAAGGAAACTTCAGAAGCTCACGGAAAGCTGCTGCTTGTGCTGCAGAGCTTCGAGGGAGCAGTGATATGTGTGTGTGCAGCATAACTGGATGGGGCTTTGCAGCTGATTTGGAACAGGAGACTGCAGGGTGCAAACACCCAGCTCTGATAGAAATGTGTTCTATGTTACCAGAATAAAGAACATTTTGTGGGAAGCCAAGCAACCTGCCTGCTGCACTGGGTACAGGGACGTGGGGTGTCTGAGGTGGCATGAGGAAACAGCCCAGACTGCATTTGCTCAGCAGCTTTAATTAGCCATTCTCCTCTCTCTGTTCTCAGGCAAGATTCTCATCCTTCAAACACATTTTAAAAATTCATAATGTTTACTGCTTGTTCTCATTGCAAGCCATTTGATTTTTTTTTTTTTTTTTTAGCTTAAATTTTTATGGTCTTGCTGGAAAAAAAATTATGTTCTGTCTTAAATCCCTTTCTACCTGGTCTTAGTCCAGGTTTCTTGGTCAATTTTATATATTTCATAGAAAGTCACATATCCTTTTTAACATTTTCCTTCTCTCCTTCCTTTAGAACATTTTTATGCCTCAATGAGTTTGACTCTTCATTTCCTCTTAAAGAATCTCAACCTTATGTCTCTACTAAATCACTTACTTTACTGAATAACTTGCTTCCCCTGTTATGCCTTCCTTATTTCTGTACATAATTTGTATAAAAATGTGGCAGTTCAGATTTGTTAACATGAAAAAATAAGGAGTGTTCTGCTAAAATTTCTTTAAGAAGGGAAACTGGAGCTGCCACTGCATCTCCCTAGCTGCAGTTTCAGTGACTTAAATGCTTGCTCATCCTTCATGTGAGTTCCCAAGCATAGTTCTTTGGTGCTTCAGGCACTTTTCTTAAATAAGAATTTTGTGGAATTCCTTTTTTTCCCCCCAGTTTGTTTTGCAGAAGTAAATAGATAGTAAAATTAAGGAAAGAAGATGCAATGAAAATGATTTTCTACAAAATGAGAGTGTAGTAGAAGCAGATGGAAATATAAAAACATTCTGGCTTTGATTGCATGATAATCTATAACCTCTTCCTCTAAGAGTTTTAAAAGATTATGAAGCTGAAGTATAGAAAAAAGAATATCAAAATCTGCAGTTAATAAGGATGCTTTAGCTAATTTCAGAAGAAATACTTTCCAGGGGTAGACCCAGTTTAGCAAAAGAAGAATATGTGAGTATATCTTTTCAAAGTGGTCTTCTACTTCCCAAAGCTTCTCTTTCCTGATCACATGATACTGATGAGGTAGCAAGGCAGCCCTTTTCTGTTGTAACATTTCCATGCCAGTGGATGGTGCACGTATTTTTCTATCTTCCCCCCCCTTTTTTTTTTTTTTTTAATTGTGAAAGAGCAGCCTGTTGGAATTTTAAGGTTTGAGACCATAATGTGCTATTATACAAGTGTAAGCAATTATCCTTACAACTGAGCTATCAGTAAATGAATCACCAAGTAGGCTATTAACTAAGTATATTTATTTTCCCAGATTAATATTATTAATTTCCAAAACACAAGATCATAATGGGCAACATCAATCCCTGCGGAAAAGCAGAGTAAGATCCAGCTGGTGTGATTACACTGCAGCTGATGTATTCCTGTAACATGTGAGACTTCCTAACTAAGCTTCTTAATTGTTCCTGGAGGTTTATTAAATCTTGTAGTTTAGTATTTTTGTGAGGGGTGTCTGAAAAGGAGGTGCAGAATAAACAAGGCAGAAGGGTAAATAATGTGTGTGGAGAGGATAATGGTGATACCTTGTGCTCCACTGGTGACTGGGAGTGAAAAAAGCAAGGATAGCCTTGCTGATGGCCTGATCCCTGGGAGTAAGGAAGTCTGTGGTGATTTCCAGACTTCTTGAGCCTGGAGCCTGTAAAGTGCACTAGTTTTTGCATTAAATCTCTAACGATGAGCAAAATGACAGCACCTTTTAATTGCTCCCTGTGATCAGGCCCTTTGCTCCCAGCCAGTGTGGCCATGAGCTGTCCTGTGGGATTGAGGTGTGTGTGACCGTGGCACAGGTGCCCTATTTTCAGCTGTCCCATGCTCCAGCCTCATCCAGGAATCCTTCCTACGAACAACTCAGTCTACAAACTGGTTTTTTTGATGCTGTTCATTTTTTCCCTCTGTCCCAATTAGTTTGTAAATTGAAGTCTCTTGTTACTGCTAATGTGCCCATTTCAACATTTTAATTTCTCTCATCATTTCTGCAGATTTTGAGGGAAACAGGCGGTTTATAGTAATTCCTGTTAGCAACACATTCAACTTTCTCACCCAAAAATTCAGCCTCGATTTACCTCTCTAAAAGTTATTTTAGTGTATCTGAGGTAGGTGCTTAATTCTGACTCAGCTATATTCAGTAAACAGCTATTTATACAAATTCAGTTACCCTTAGATTTCAAACATTCAATTAACCACAAGACTGATATGTGAAATATTTACTTGCATAATCAGTGGATTTCAAAATGCCTCCCAGAGGGGGCTGTAAGGCATTTCCTGTTTATAGGTGGGGAAGTGAGGTGATTCACTGATTAAATCAACCTGTGAACCACTGGCAGCACTGGGAGCACACTGAGCCTTACCAAGCCCCACCTGTTGCTCTGTTGGTGACAGCAAGCTCATTTCAACTGAAATCTTGCCTCAAATAATTACTTGTGCAATGCTAGGAATACTTCAGACAATTATATGTAATGAATATATTACATATATAATATTTAATGCCATATGTGTAACAATGATTTAAGAATTACTCATGTATATGCTACAAAATTTTATGTATCACATGGGTTTTACACAAGGATTTTTTTGAAAATAGGATATGAGGATTATTATTATGCATTTAATCTAATAATTTACATAATTTGCTTTCATTTGTTTAAAATATTTAAAATAATTTCTTGAGGGTCTAGATCCCATGCAGGAAAAATAATATTTAAAAATAAGGTTTCTTTATCTCTAAACTCTTGGCAGAGTCAGGGGACTTCATTAGCTCGTGGAGCTTGTTTTGGTGTCACAGGATTGGTGTCAAACTACATCTTCCACTGAATTTATAGAGAACTTGTAAGTGTGGTATAAATGAAATTAGAACTGGGTGAGAAAATATGACTTCATCATAAATCAAGTGATATTTCAGGTGAGACAAAAAATACATATACAGGCAGAATTATGTAATTGAGTCACATTCAGAAATATTAAAAAGCTTCAAAGTGAATAATTGTTTCCTCTGGTGAGCTCCTTTCCAACATTAAGGACATGTGTAATATTGATGCATTGCCCCAGTCACCTGGAAGATTCCTCATTGCTGGAGTAAACAAAGTCACTTTAATATTTTTGAAGGTTTCTCTGCATTATAAGGAGCATCATGGGAGCTTATTAAGTTCATTAGATTACTGAGGAAATGCTAACAGCAGTTCTAAATGCTTCTGTACTCCACAACAAGTTTTTTTCTTTTTATTTGGAGAAGAAAAATACAGGCAGTGAGCATTGGAAAGGGACCCATGCTGGATGAAATGAGGAGAAAAAATTGTAGCCACTGTTGTTGTTAGCAGTTGTGGAATCTTTTGGGAAACTTTTGAGTTTAGGGAAACTGTGTGTTTTCACTCTTAAAGCTTCATTTTTTTTTTTTTTTGCATCATGTAAAGAAGTATCTAGCAAGAGATAAAATACTAAAATAAAATTTTGGTAACAAGAGGCAGCTTTGAAATACCTCAGCAGAGAGATCCTTGAGGTGTCTGGGGCATCTGTTGATTTGACAAGCTTTATTATACACAAACAAAATATGTTAAAAAAAAACTTAAAAAGCTGTGCTTCACTCCTCCACCAGGAGCACTGCCTGCAGCTGATGCTTCAGACAATGAGGCGGCAAAAAGTTACACTGGTCCAGAGCACCAGCTGGTTTTATTCCTCACTGGGATCCCAGATGAAAGCCTGACCATGTGGATGCACAAGAAAGCCTTCAGATAAGAGAAAGGACCTCCTGGAATCAGCCTGGATGTGAGAAGCAGGGCTAAGGTTTGAGTCAGAGACGATGCACATGGGCTGAGCATGTGAGGATACTGTTTGTGTCTGTGTTGGATGAAAGGGTCCTCTGGGACTCAGCTGAAAACTTCCTGGCCTTTGGATGACTTCTTGGCTTGTGGAGGATGCTGAAAGACAGTGCCTGGGCAGATCTGCCTAAGCTGGAAAGCAGTTCTGTGAAGCATTAGCCTGAAGGCAAAGACAGAGTTTGTGGTTTTGATGGCATTACCCAAATAAATAGTGAGGTAGGAGCAAAAAGGGTGAGAATGGCTGCAGCTCCATGGAGCCACCTAGGAAGATGGAAGAAGGGTAGAAACGTTATTAAAAAGTAAAGAAGGAGAAGGAATGAAACCTGGGAGGTGACAGAGAGTCAAAGGAAGACAAAAATTCAAGTGGCAGGCTGGCTGCAGGACAGAGACACTCACAAATGAAGAATGGAAGCTAATCCAGATTTTTGGAGACTGCATTAAGGCCAAGTTAATGGCAGCTAAGAGCTACATTGAACTGGCTCTAGTTTGAGACACAAAAAGAGCAACTCTAATCTACTGTTGTAGGCAAAAACTTCAACAAACTTAGAAAAATGATCAGCTGAGAATCAATGGGACCAGTGAAAGTGAAACTCTCACAGGTTTGTACAGGGGGACATGGCAGCTCCATGTCAATGACCAGAAGAAAAGGAAAGAGGAGGAAGTGCAGACAGCCAGAGGGAGATCAAAAGCTGGGATGGGCAAGCAGAAGAGAAGATTAACAGAGTCATTTATGCACCTCTGGCATGGAAAAAGGAGAGGCTTGAGCCTGGCTCTGCAAAGTGAAATATGGTGCCAGCAGGGCTGTAAGAATCCCTCCTTTGTCCGGTTCCTTCTGTCTGCTAAGGGACATTTTAATTTTTTTTAGTTAATAGGGGGGCCCAAAGGTGAGAACTGTGGTGTAAACAAAGAAGGATCAATGTAATACACTGAATATAGAGTGATAACAGTAGGAGAACACTCCAGCAGGAGCAGTACAGGAGCAGACCACAGTCAGGTGATGCAGGGGTTGCTTGCTTCATGAAGAAACTTCTGCATTATGGTTGCCTACAGATACAGAGGGTAGGATTTGACCCTCTGATATTTTCTTCAGTTCACCCTCAATTTCTGAACTGGTGTTGGGACTTTTAATTGTGGAACCCAGAAGTAGCTGGGCTCAGGATCCTCCCAAACACCCATTTTCTCCTTGGGTATCCAGTATTTCCAGTCCCTGCAAAGGGATTTTAAGGTAGCTAATTACACTTGCTTTCTTTGTTTTTCTTTTATTTTGTTTGCTTGTTGTTGGTTTTTTTTTTTTTTTGGTTTTGTGCCTGTTGTGAGGAGATATGAAGCAGACTAAGATCTGCCCTGTTGTGCCTAACTAGAAAGGAAATCTTTCTCATCCACTCATCCTTATGTAAGTGTTTTGAGTCCTTGTCGAAATGATGTATTCCCAAATGGCACTGGTGCTAATGTGGATATTGAATTATGAATAGATTTTTATGACACGTATATCAGAGTTTTGAAGATCACAAGGGAAAAAAAATTCTACTGGCTGCAATTTGATGAAAAGCACACAGAGCCCAAAATAGCTGTTGATTTCAGGCACTGTTGCAGTCACAGGTATTAGAAAAAACCAAATAGCTAAAGCAACATTTTCCCTTCCTTTCATATGTATGTACTAGTTCCACTGTGAGATTTAAACAGCAGTGATTAACCCTCAAAATAAATAATTTTCAGAATTTGAAAAAGAATAGTCCTTTGGAAACCTCTAATTTGATCATTGATTTTGGCTGACTGCAGGAGAAATTTTGGAGCAGCAGATTTACTAGTCTGTGATGCAGAGTTTAAACAAAGCCCTATTGATGGTGCGGAGGCTTTTATTTCTTTGTCTGCAAAATGGCACAGAACAAATTGAAGGGTGCCTTCACAGTAAGACATTTTGCTCTTTGATTTCAGCTTTGATTCTCTTCAAACATGCAGAATTAGCACCTTTATTTAGATGTTCTCAGTATGAACAGAAAATGGGTGAATTCAGAGAGGTCCTATGAAAGAAGACAGTGCATATGGGAGAATGATGTTTTCATTATTTATTCTCAGTTTGGCTTCCTGAACATTGAAGTGCTAGTGTTCTTGAAAGATAAGTTTTTTTCTAGCAGAAACTGGTGTAAAAATGACATGATGTAGTAATTACTAATGGAACACAGTCTTGGGATGTACTAATGGAAATTTCTGTTAGTAAAAGGCAGTCAGTTTTCTGGGTGCCCTTGTTCTTTATTGTCTCCTTGCCTCAGTTTTCTTATCTGTAAGATGGGGATCCTATACCTTAACTGTTTTTTGGGATTCTTGAGTAATGTACCATAAAACTGCATATTTTTATATTTATCTTTCAATCACGGGCTTAAAATTCCTTAAAACAGTCATAAACAGAACCATTTTAATTTCCCTTTGACTTTTCATTCAAAGCAAAAAAGTAATTCAAAAGATGATAGTATATGTGGTCAGCTAAGTTCCCTCTCAAGCCTGCATAAATAATTTCTAGAATAGCTGAATCAACCATTTATAACAGTTTTTAAAGTTTTTGGTAATAAGCCAACAAGTCAGTCTTCAGAAAGGTCAAGAAGACCAAAACATGATCTTTTTCTGAGTAGTCGCTGCTCTTGATAAATCTTTTTTCATTTCTAATTTATTTTTTGCACTCTCTGTGTCTCTCCAATGCCAAGGCTTCTCATGTGCCTGGGATAAGTTGTTTTTCCTCAAGCTGAGTCTGCAAACTCAAGTGCCAGTGCTATGTTTGGGTAATAAAGGAATTGGGACAAGTTGGTTTGATCTCGTGAATTCCCTGAATACCTGCAGAACAAATAAACTGGCACCGCCTGGTCTGTCTGTAGTTGGTTGGTAAATGATGCAGAATCTCTGTGGCTGCAGAAATGGTGCCTGTAATTGTTCACTCTCAGAGCTGACCTAAGCTCTGGGCTGCCATGGACAGATTTAGGAAATCAGTAGAACCCATATGGTGCCCCAATACTCTGCTGTATAAAACAATGCTGTCAAACTCTTGTCCTTGCATGCATTTTTATTTGATTTTGTATTTCCTAACACACCGACAGCACATAACAAATAACAGCCAAGTAATACCTGTGGAGGTATTATTTTTTTATTAGTATAAATAAATACATTCAATCAGGCATAATAGTTTCATTTATTTGAGGGACTAAGATTTATTGCTTTATTTTTTGGTCATTTAAGTAAATAAATAACATTCTGTGCGGCTCATAATCTTCTATGAATCATTTCTTTATTTTCTTTCATTCTAGCAATTTATAAATGTGTTAAGTACAATTCCATATTTAAATAACATTAAAATGGTGGCACAAGTTAAAGCCACCACAGCGTAAAAGAAGTACAGGCTGCCAAGATAAATGTGAATGTCCTAATTTTGATTATTTATGCTGCAGTCTAAATGTTGAACATGTTCTTGTAATGAATATATTTGCAAATTTCCAGTGGGATTTAAATTTTTTCAAGTACAAATTTACTGGGGAAAAGAAAATATACGATGACTGTAATTTGACCGTAATAACGCTCCTCTGCTGACACAAACAGCTACACAAACTTTAAAAGTCTGTTATTTTATCAGAACACATTTAAGCAGTGCAGCACAATGGGTGGTGTTGTTATGGTAAGATAATCACCCCCCGAGGTGTACTGAGGCACAGTGTGGCTGATTACCCCTAATCCTATTGGGATGTAATTATTTCATGGTAACGATATTCTTGGAAGTGCCTTATTGCTGTTATCAAATTTCTTTTAGCTTTGTATCTAAACACATTAAACAATGACTTTGTCAACTTTGAGGTCTGTTGAGATTAAACTATCTTTTCACAACATTTAATTGGCAGTTGAAATATTTTTTTCAGCTCTGGTTTCGATTTCCTTGTAAAACCCCAGCAGAATTGCAAGCAGAAGAGTAGAAGTTTGTAATCCATCTGAATGAAGTCTCAAAGCACAAAAAGTCTTATAAAATCAGAAAAGCAGACCTGTTGACTAGCAGGGATTCCTAGAAAATTAAGAATATTAGGAATTTAAATAGCATAAAGTTATATTTGAAGTATTCTTACATTATATTCCAGTTTTATTTAAATAACATAAAGTTACAGAGACACGGAAGTCACATCAGCTCTGCAAGCCTCCTATTTCCAGTGTAGGGTAAGATATTTGAGTGAGTCTGAACTATGGGTTCTCACCAGGAAGGGCAGCCTGGAGGTCCATTTCTCTTTTTATCTTCAGTCTTCATCTATCATCAAATCAAGATATTATATATATATATTATATATATTAAATATTCAAGGAATATTTGATGTTATATGTGATTTATGTGGTCAGAGGTTATTCTTAGACCACAGGACAGAAGTGTCACAGCTGAGCTCTTTTGCTTGAATGATGCAAGAGTGTTCCATGGCTCTCCTCCAGCATCCTCCTGGATGTCTTGTCCAGAGAAACCAAGACACAGGAAGAAGAAACCTCTAATCCCAATGATGAACCAAAAAGGGGGTTGAGGAGAACCCTGTCATACATCTCAGCCAAAGACACTGCAGCTCAGAAGCCTCTCTTGGTAGTTTGTGGAGCTGAAAAATGGATCTAGGAATTAGAATGGATTGAGCTGAATTTTCTGTTTTAGTGTAGGAGAGGAAGAAATGCAAGAAATTTGTCAGTGGATAAAGGTGTATTGTTAAGTCATCACATTTTGAAACTACTGAGCCCTTCCTGGAGATGAAGAATTATTCTGCTAAATCCTCGGAGCCCTATTAACTTGAGCAAGGATAAAGAGTTGAAGAGTCCCTTTGGGGCAGAAGAGATTATAGAATGGAACAGGAAGATCCCAAAGCAAAAACCCCTAGAAACAGTTTTGGGGAAAGGGTTAGAGTAAGATTCATGTCTTTTTATTGCATAAATTTATGAAAGAAAGGCTCCAGAAAACTGTAGAAGTTGAACCAGTCTTTATACGCTGTGTTCAAAGCAGAGTTAGGATCTTTTTCCAGCGTGATAGCAAAAATTCAGATGGCTTCTTTTTTTGTTTATAACTAGTGTATATGTGGATGTTGGCTCTCAGGGATGATTTTATTATAAAGAAAGGTGGAAAGGACCAGCAAGATGTAATGTTTTCTGGACCTCTGCCCATTCCACAAATTACATTCTGAGCAGATCATCTTTGTTTTCTACTGAATGGAGTACTGAAAGATGAGTTGTGTTCATTTATTTTCTAAAGTAGGGCTTGTTTGCACTCTATTTGAAATAGATTTGTCTTATTATCCTAATGCACGTTCACCCCTAATCTAATAATCCGATCTAGATTACTAAATGCTAACAGAGCTGTTATCTATCAGGGCTGAGTTTATCTCAGCGAAAGTGATGATTTCCAAAGGGAATAAGCAAGATTTCAGAGCATGTGTGTGAATTATAAATGAAGACACAGGTAGCACATTTCAGTAATGAGGAGGTAAAATGATAATTGACCGGCTCAGACCTGCTGTGATCTAAAGTAGATTTTAATTGATAGAGATTTGCAAGGTGCATGACCTTTGTGCAAGTTAATAGTGTTGAGCTAAGAGGACAGGATACTTTTAAAATTATTTTTACAGCAGAGGAGGTTCCAGCTTAAATGAATTCTGCTTAAGTTCCACCTGGTATGGTTAAATTCTGTTTGTCTGAATTCTCTTTGGGGTTTGAGTGTAATATTTTATTTTAATTCTTACATATCAATTTTGCATAAAGTCATTGAATTTCTCATCTGAATCATTGCAAACAGTTCTTAGAGCATATTGTAACCTCAATGAAAGCAATTTTAATGATAAAATTAATTACTGATTTTTCAAAGAAACTCACATCAAATCCAAAATCATAACTCCTGATGGCAATGATATCACTTCTGCAGAGTGAAATGTTGACCTTTTATTTTGGAGATTTCTTTGTGTGTATGTCCATAAGGTAACGGGTCTTCTGTGACCTAATTTAGGAGTTCAGCTTTGATCTGTGAAGGTTTTGTTTGAGATATGAGACCTTGATCTCATATTTGAGTTTTGCTTTAGTGAGTTTGCTGAGTTGCTGAAAGAAGAGACTGATGATATATAAATGCTGCAACAACAAATATTTGGGAAATAAAAATAAAGTAGTTAATAGGAATATTTCTATGGGGAGTTTAAGTTCCCATAAGTTCACTTTTTGGTGTCAATGATAAGAAAGGAGAAAAAAATGAACAATTATTTTAGTCTCTATGTGACATCTTCTACCTGTCTTGAAGGGAGAAAAGACTTTGTTTGCCTGAAATGTAAGTTTGTACTTCTAATGGACAAGATAGCTTGTGACCCTGACAAATAGGTGTCTCTGCTTCCAAGCACCAAAGCTATTGAGGGTTTCTTGCATTCACAGATGCCACCTGTATAAAAGAAGGTCATATAGAAGAGGGTGGAGGAATGAAATCAAGGAGAGAAATAAATCAGGAAGGGAGAAAAGGAAATGTGACTACTAAAAATGTATCAGTTTCAGAAGTAGAACAATCTGGAGGCTGCCTTCAGAGCTGAAAATGTCACATTGCATCAGGGTTTGGAAAAGAGGATGAGAGCTCTGCAGGCTGCAGAAAGTAAACACCTAAATTATGGGTAAGGAACAAGGTGTAGGACAAACAAACAAGACAAGGCAACAGAAGACACTTTCAGTAGGGATTTGGCCAATTGAAAATTGCACTTCAGCAAACACAATTGCAGGGATTTGGGGAGAAAACAGAGGAAAACACCTATCTGTTCTTAATTTTCTTTTTTTT